>VSMD01068411.1:0-22091 GCA_008750895.1 Mirza zaza | reverse complement strand
GCTGGAATCTTGTTAACATGGGTTGGTGGGAAGAAGGACAAACCTAAAACTGAGGGATGAGGGATGAAGGGTTTGAGATGCTCATGGAAGTGAGTTCCAGCCATCAAAAATGAAGTGTTCAGGGGAATAGTGCACTAAGTCTTAGTTGGACCTGGCTGTAATGCTTTAAAAAGTCCAAGCTTGTAGGGGAAGGGAATGGGAAGCAATAGGCAGGTCATTTGAGAAGAGGGCCCCAGCCAGTGGTTGTAAGCATCGGTTACAGTTCAGGAGCTCAGTTAGGAGCTGTCCAAGGTACTGAGACTATAGACATGTATCAAACTCAGTCTCAGCAGCCAAGAAACTAACAGGATAGCGGGAAAACAAAAACATAAGCAGGCCATTTTGACATAGTAATAACAACAGATACCATTTATTGATCCTCCACTCTGTGTCAAACAGTGTTCTAGGCATTGTTTTTCACCATACAATATACATAGACCTTAACATGACCCTTCATATATTGTCCCCTGCCTACATCTCTAACTTCATTTAAATTAGCCTTTATGCAACAATCACCACATGCCAGGCATGTTGCTGAGAGTATTATATAATTTAGTTCATGAGCCACATGAGCACAAGAGTGGCCCAGAACTTGTCATAAAGTTGGTGCAGCCCTCCTGGGCTCCAATAGCAGATAATTGGAGTGAGTACTTTATACAAATTGATCTAATAATAATGCTTTTCCTTGGAAATTGGATTGGAATCTGTTGTTCTTGCCACATCCTGTCTCCTGAAGAGAGAATATATAAACTAGGGAGTCATTTGTGGCCTTGAGGACTGAGAAGCAGGTAAATGAGCTCGCAGTGAAAATTATTCAATAGACACAAAGAAAGAAATGAGATGAAGGATGGAAAACCTTTTAGATTTTTTACTGTTCTACAAACTGTGGTTTTGGTTCATACCAGAGGCCCAGCTATATCTCTCCTTTGACATAGCTCTGAGACATAATGACAAATGTTCCTATTTGGTTAAGTAGCTTAGGTAAATCTTTTTTTTTTTTTTTTTTTGCAGGCAAGAGTCTTAACTAATGCATCACCCATGGACACCTAGATTGTGAGCCAGTATTCAAAGCATAATCTCTCAGAAAGAAGAAAGCCTGGGCTCTTATCTACCACACATTTTAACTTCTTCCACTCCCTCCCCTGACAATTTCCCTGCACACCCTTACTCTACGCTCCAGCCATACCGAATGACTGGCAATTATTCGAATGCTCCCCACAGTCCATTATCTACCTGTCATTGCAAAGGCTGATCGTTCTTCCTAGATAAAGGTTCCTTCCCTTCTTGGTCTGGCACTCTCATGCTTATCACACAAGACTCATAAAAAGCATTTTCAAGGCTCAAATATGGGTCTTTTTTCTCCCAGACATGTCCTTATGCCAGTACACCTGGCTTTTTCAGAATGCCAGGCTGCTGCCAAGCTGAGTGTCCACTCTGCGTAAATAGCACTAACTCACTGGTCTCCCACACACACTCTGCACCTGGGATCCCATCCTTCCCCCTCTTTGTATCCACTGTGTGGCATAGTGCCTAGCAGGAACACAAGCAATATTTGTTGTGTGTATAAACAATCTTAACATTTTTTGCTTTATATATTTCTTCCTATACCATGAAAAATGATTGAAACTTGGTGCAAGGAAAAAAAAAAGACTTGGTTACTTTGGAAAAATCTCACATAATGGGATAATAGGATCAGGAAGAACTTCAGAGGTTAGCTAGAAACATGATCTTTGTTGCTGAGTAAAATTCCCCCTAACTGGTCTGCCTTTTGCCCCGTTACAGCTCTCTCTCCGCACAGTAGCCAGAGTGATCTTGCTGGAAAATGCAAATCAGATTTTGACATTACTCAGTTTAAAACCCTTTAATAACTTTCCATCACCTCCAGAATAAAATCCAAACATTTTTCCATAATCTATAAGGCCCTGCACAAGCTAGCCCAAGTGCATCTCTCTCACCTCATCCTGGGCCATTTCTTCTTACTTAGTTTATTTTGGAAACATTTACTGATCTTCTATTCCAACCTGCCAAGCTTGCTCCTGCCTTGGGGCCATTGCCTCACTTTTCTCTCCACTGGAACAATAAGCTCCCACATTTTCAAACGGTTAAATGTTACTTCAAATAATACCTCTCATGGAGTCCTCTCTGTCCCCTCAGTCTAAAGTAGCTTGACTCCCTCTCCACCACCTCCTACATCATCACTCTCTTCTATTGTTTTCACACCTATTGTCATCTTAATTATTTTGAGTATTTGTTGGTTTGCACCTATACTCATTTTCTATTCTTTCCTTTCTAGAAAGCAAACTTTATGATGGCAGAGATTATGCCTATCTTGTTCACTGCTGTACCCAAGTACCTAGAATAGTTTCTTACAAATATAGTAGGCTCTCAATAAATATACATATGTGGAATCATTGGATAAATAGGAGCTCAAGTGCTGGATATCTTTTATTATTTGGATGACCTTGGGAAAAATCACTCATTTTCTCTGAGTCTCAGTTTCCTCATCTATAAATTAAGAACTCTAGTAAAAACCTCATCTAACTCAAAATGGCATGGTTCCAGGATGGTGGGCCTTTAGTAGATATTAGAATGAGGAGAAATTGTCATTGAATAACTTTTTTAATGACAAATTCTTAATGCAAACACCAAAGCACATATCTGATGTCAATGTTGATCAGCATGAGCCCAACTGTGTATGTTTAGCTTGAGTAGAAATGGAACCTAATCATTCACTTTATAATCATCTCAGGAGATTTCTAGAATGTTCATCCTGTCCATTTTTATAGCATGTAAATTGCCTCATAAAATTCTCGTGCACATATGATCTTCTCTTGCATTTATCTCTGCTTTCCAGCCTGAGTGGCAAGAAGGCATCTGGGTTTATCTAACATTAATGACAATCTCAGCTCTTGGTCCCATATCCCTGGCTCAGCAGCTCTCGGAGGCAGGGAGGATAAAAGTTTGAGCCCAACTGAACCATCATTTATCCTCCATTCTTCATCCCAAGCAGTCAGTTGGACTTTCAGAGAAAAATGCTGTCAAAGTCACAATTCTCCACAGCATTCAGTGGCAGCAGTATAAAGAAAGATTAATGGATCACGGCCAAGAATGCTTTGTCCCTTGCTATATGTATTTCTTCGTGCAATTTATTTAACCTCTTTAAATCTGGTTTAACTAATTCTACATTACAAGTTATTTTTTCTTGTAATGTTTCGAAATTATTTCTCCATTGTCTTCTTGCTCTCACCGTTACTGTTGTGATGTCTAATGCCAAGATGAATTTCATTCTTTAGTCTTTAGATCTATTATCTGTCTCTCTCTCTTTCTTTCTCTCTCTCTCTCTCTCTCTGGAAGGTTTTCAAGAAGCAAGACAGCCTGGTACTTAAGATCCCAGGCTCTGAAGTAAGACACCCCTGGCTTCTGGTCCCAGCTCCCACATGTCCTGCCTATGAGATCTGGGGCAAGGCACTTGAACTCCTTGTCTCCCTATGCCCTCGTGTGCAAAGTGTGGGTCACAGGAGTTCTCACACCTTAGGGTTACACTGAGGGATAAATAAGCTCCCGCATGTGAAGTGAACAGGACAGTGCCTGCCAGATTACAGCACTAGAGAAATGCTATCTGTTATCTTTCTTTGATAGACTTAAATTTTGCTGTAATATGTAAAAAATGTCTCCTTTTCCTTGTCCACTCTGTCTTATACTCAATGAAGACTTTCAATCAAGAGGTTTATTTTTTTAATTTTTTAAAAATTTCTTTTAGAGATAGGTTCTCACTATGCTGCCCAGCTGGCCTTGAACTCCTGGGCTCAAGCAATCCTCCCCCCTCGGCCTCCTGAGTTGCTGGTACTATAGGCACACACCACCATGCCCAGCTACAATGAAGGGCAATATACATAACCTTAACATTTGTACCCCTACAATATGCTGGAAAAAAATTTTTAAAAAATAAAAATAAAACCTATTGTGCATGAAAAAAAAGAGTTTTGATCATTCTTTAATTCCAAAAACTTCAAAGTCATCATTTTTTCAATTACTCTCCTTTCCATTTATTTTTGCCTTTCCTTCTGGAACATCCAGTAAAAGATTATGGACATTTCTTCAGCTTGTTATTCCCTCCTGATGTCCTCTGGGAGAGTTCCTCGGGCTGGCCTTTCAGCTAAGTTGTTCTTTGACTACAGCCATTCAGCCACAAAGGCTATCTATTGTGTCCTTTAGTTTAACATCATATCTTTCCCACCATGCATTTCAATTTGATTCTGTTTTATTAACTTCTTCCTCCTCTTCCTATTACTCTCTTATCTCCATGGGAAAATTTATTATGCTTATTTTGAATTTATGACCTGTCCAGACCATTAATTTTTATTTTTATACTATAGCTGACTTTCATATTCTTGTCTTTTTTTAATAGTGACTGTGTCCCTCAGTTGTGTGGTTAGTTTTTTCTGTGACATTATTTTCCCCTGGAGAGTATCAGACACCAGTTTCTGCTGCCCATAGATAGGAGGTATTAGATTTGGTGACATTACCCACTGTAATAGCTAAGCACACAATTTCAGTGTGTTTTGCATTAGGGAATTTTATTTATCATCACCATTTGTTGTGTCCAATTGCTGTGTGCTCTACTAACATCATTCCTCTCCTTGGGGACTAGGATTTTCAGGCCATCAGAAGTCTAAGTTATTGGAATGGAAAGCAAAAACTCTGCAAGCAGATTATTAACAGACGTACTGCTCTCAAGTCCATTCCTTTATTTCTGGATCCATATATCCAGCAATGGAAAAGATAGGGCTATATAATTGTCTCTGATTCAAAACATATACTGCAAAACCTATACTGCATCCTGTAACACAGAACCCCAAATCTTCAAGATGTTGTCTCCTAACAATAAATACATCTTCAGTAAGCCATTCACATTTCAACAGGTCAGAGACTTCTGGCTAAGGAGAGGTGTCGTAACACCTGATCATCCCATGGACGTGACCCACTGTTGCTCATCCTTTGCTGGGAAATGTGTTTCTTGGTCAGAAACAGAGCTGTGCAGAATGGCATGATGGTGGATAAGGCATTCCATGAGTGTGAGGACAGTGGTGCTAGCATAAACACTGTGAGCAAGAAAGGCAAATATGTACCTACAACATGTGTATATTCCAGTGAGGATGGCCCTCCATCTCCTTCATGGTAGAAGAGGTCCAACATAATAAACATACCACCTGGTGGCTGGCCGATCCCCCAGGGAATGGTGCAATATCAGGGATTTATTGCTGCTTTCTACATGTGGAAAATTGGGCACTTAGCAGTAATGTTAGCCAAGTCAGTCTTGGTAATGGCAGGTCCACGTTGCTGAGCCTACAGATTGAGAGCAAGGAGGCAAAGCTACAGTGTTAAAGGAGCCTGAGCCATCTGCTCATACACCTTATCTGTACCTTCCAAGCCTGCCCAAGCTCAGACTCCCACGTATTGTTTCCACTAGTTGATAGGTCACTGCTGTGTACTGCCAAGGTGGGTCAGAAACATTCAATACATGATGGGAAGCTCAGCCCACATGGTCCCCAGATGTCTCATAGTTGGGCATTCCCAAGGCCCAGGAGCAAGATAGAATATGTTTCTTAAGAAACATAGTTACTTGGGGAAATAGTTACTTGGGGAAGAGAGAACAGACTTATTATAAAGTCCCTGTGAGTCTGCACTGTGACTCTTCTATTGCTGTTGTTCAGAGGCTTCATGCAGCCTCCCTATTTCCACAGATACTTTAGGTATCATCATATTTGCTAAATCATGAGACCCAAGTGGTAGAAAAACTTGTACTGCAGCCTGAACCTGCTGAAGAGTCTTCTCTTGCTCTGGTCTCCAGTTGAAATTGGCAATTTTCACATGTGCTATAAGTTACCTCCAAAATCCAAAAAGACCTACCATGCATTGTATTGCTTTATTTGTTTTTCAAGGTAGGTAGTGTTAGGTGCATCATGTCTTTCACCTTGTAAATGATATTATCAAAACCATTGAACACCTACCTTTCTACCTTCTCTGAGGTAGAAAGACCTCAATTTTTATAGGGTTTGGCCTCTACTCTCTAATTCACTTATATCTTTCTAAGGCATCAAAAACACTTGCTACTTCTTCTAGCTCACCAAAAATAGTCAGTATAACGCCATCAATATTACAAGCCAGTGTTAATATATTTTGAGGAATATAAAAATCATCAAGAGTTTGTGTATTATATAATGACAGAGAGCAAGAGAATTGGTGTAGCCCTGTGACAAACCTGTAATGGGGTACTGTTGGCCTTGCCAGGTCTAAGAAAACTGCTTCTGGTGGTCTTGTAAACTGATTGGGAAAAAAAGGGCTAGGTCAGTAGCTATATACTGAGTGCAAGGGGTGATGTTGGTTTGTTCCAGTAAAGACACTACATCTAGAACAACAGCTGCTATTATAGCCCAAACTGATTAAGTTTATAATATTCCACAGACATTCTACAATACCTACCTGACTTTTGGACAGACCAAACTGGAAAGTTAAGTGGAACGGTGATAGATAGAACCACCTCTGTGCCTTTTGAGACTCTGACGGTGACATTAAACTGAAATTCCTCCCAGGGTAAAGTGTTGCTCTGGTTTACAATCTTGGTAAGATAGGGGTTGAAAGTTTCAAGGATCTTTGCTTAACCCTTCCCACAAAAAGCATCTTGTACCTTGGGTCACGGGCCCCAAAGCAGAGACTCTTCTAATTGCCATGTATGTTTATTCCAATTATACTGAAGAAATGGGGAAATAAACACAAGTAAGTTCATAGAACAGCTGGGCCCACTCTGAGTTGGATATGAGTCAATACTTCATTTATTACTAAACTATTATAATCCCTACTTTGACCAGTGGGCAACAGTAACATTTTGGGTTCTCAAAAATCAGGTAAATGTCTAATAATGTCTAAATCAGGGCCAATGTCTAATAATCTTCAAAATGTTTGGGCATTTTTTTTATAAAGTATATAGTCACCCTGTAAATAAATGGCCATACATTCCTTTGAAAAAGGCTTGGAGGAATATTTACAAATATATGTACTAATAACAGAGTTGCATGATCCTTCCTCAGAGGGACCTGGTCTCTTTATTGGAGATACTTTCATTTTGTGCACTGACTTAGTCTAGAACCTGGACGAGAGGCCATAACTTTCTACTGTGGCAACTCAAGTTAGGTTATTGGGGTTTTAAGTACTCTAATATCTGGGGCATCTATTTAATTCCTAGGAACACTATGATCAATTAACCATGGCCAAAGATACCTGTATGCCAAGGTTTTATGAATATTAATATGTCCTTGCTTCCTTTATGGTAAATGCAACCATCTTGTCCTCATGCAGGAAGAAGAGTTGGGCGTCCTCCTACTCCAGGTTCCTATAATCTCCAATGAAATTAAAGAGCTCATGTCAATAGGATTCCCCTATTGTCATAGTTGGCCTACTAAGAGGAGCAATCAGAGCTTTTCAAGGATGCCTCTGCTCTTCAACACCTCAGTTAAGGGAGAGTCGTGGTGGCACAACTATGTTGCAGAACAGAGGTGAGTATGCAGGTCAGACATGATACATGTACTTCTACTCCAACATTTATTTTTCACTAATCCTTTGGGTTTTTTTCCTCCATATCATGCCAGGGAAACTCTGATGTCTCAATCTTATTTAACATAGTCCACCATTAAGTCTAAATTCCAGACACCCAACTAGTAAGCTGTTAGAGCCATCTCCAGTGGCATGAAATAATACATTAAAGTCTGACTCTTTAGAAATTGTACCCACATCTATTAGTTCATCCAGATATAGTGTTATATTCTGTTTTTCTTGTTCTAATATCCTTAGAATCCACTCTTATTCATGTTTCCCAGATTTCCAATATATATTAGCAATATATATATTGTCTTATAATTCATTTTGTGTTTAAGCTGTTTTACCCTGTGTCATCGCGTGTAGCTGCTCCCATCCCATCATAATTTAATCTTACTTTGGATCAACTAGAAATAAGGAATGGCTATTGTGGGGGTTTTTTGGGAGAATTAGCATCTGCCTCAGGTGAGATTATCACAGGATTTTCAATCAAAGGAAGATTAATCTCCTCAGACAGCAAAGGGCAAGCTACTTCTACTGGCAAGAGAAGATCAGGTCAACTTGGCTTTCAGTATGGTCAGTTTTGTGTGCGTCCAACCAGATGTCCTCATTCTAAATTTCAGGATTTACCTCTTTCCCAGTCAACTTGCACATGGGAAACTTGGTAGGACTAATATTATCAATAGATTAAAAGTCCTGGTGGAGTTGAGGAATTGTTGCAGTTGGTATAAAAGTATAGAAATAGGATGATACAAGGTGGAGGTGAAGGAAAAGCAATAATTGCTTAAATCCCAATTGCAAACCCAAGGAAAGAACTCCAAATGTCCAGCTTGGGTTAATGTTTACCCCTTGAGCCATCAACAACAGAGAAGGAGTAAATAGAGTGTTGCCATGTGCTGAAACATGGCTCATATTCAGTTCAGATTCAAATCCTGACTCTACTTCTTTTCTTGTTTTATAATCTTAGGCAAGTTATCTAACCACTGTGTCCCTTTTAAGTAAAATAGATATAATAATAGTACCTACCTCATAGAGTGCAGGGATTAAATCAGCTTATTCATCCAACACACTAAAAAGTGTTAGTTAAATTAAATGAGAGTGGCTTATCCACCTGCAACTATATTGTGAAATAAGAAGAGTATTTTTATCAACCAAGGGAGAGAATTTTCAAGGGAAATTATAGAAAAAGAAGTATCCATGAAGCACGATTTTTAAATTAAAAAACTGAGACTTCAGAAGGTTTAGCAGCAAGATGTGTAAAGAGGATAGCTGCAATTCAGGGCTGGGATCCTTTCTATAACACTAGAGGGCCACTGAGATTTATTCTCCTTCTTTTTGCATCATTTCTAAGATAGTTAATAGAGTCAGGGTGGCCAAATTCCAAAAGCTCATCATGATCAGCACAGGCAACATGAATGGTTTGTGTCAACAATTTGCAAATAATCTCACTGGTTATAACCTTCAGACAATATTACCTTTCCAAGACTTAATTTCAATTACACTGGCTTGCATATGGATGCAAGTCACTGTGTGTGTGGATGAAGCAAGCCAACTGCCCCCATCCATGCCTTCATGTTGCTTTTTCATACTCTCTTAGATCTGGTAACACTCAGAAAGCACTAACAACTTGTTGTAGCAAGAATTCTGCAAAGGAAGGCAATGTCCAATGGAACGAGATATATGAGGATATGGTTCAGATACTCGGAGGGGCCGGTTAAGATTCCTGAGCTGGGATGATGATATCTCATAGCATCTAGGTTGGAACAGAGAACGTCCCCAGTACCAGGGGGCACCAGGGCTGCCTGGAGCCTGGGGCAAAGCTGATCTTCAGAATTAACAATAACATATTGACACAGCTGGAGCCCTGCATGCACAGATGGACTTTCTCTAACTGTTCCAGACTTCAGTGAGACCGACTTGGGATTGGATCTCTCTACCACCTTACTAATCTTGTAGCCAAGAAACGTAACTGCTTTGTTTCTTCACTATAAAGTAAGTCACATTGTGAGCACCATAAATCAAGCACTTACCATACGCCAGTCACTGCTGAAGATAAGCCAGTCATGGCCCCTTGCCTCTGGAAGGTCGCAGTGGCACAACAGACAGCAGACGTGCAATGACAATAAGGTGACGAGGGCTATGGTAGAGGTAGATGTGGCTGCTTCATGAGCATGGGGGTCACAGATGGCTTCTTCATAATCCTGAATTGCAATCTCTTTCACATTGATCTCTCAGCCTGAAATCAATTGCTAACTCAAGCTTTCAATAATCACAGCACAATTCTATTATAGTAGCTATTTTAGGGATATAAGATTCAACCTAGAATCTTGCTCACATGCCCTTTCTTTTGTGCTTCCCACAAAGGGCTCTGGCCAGCAGTCGAAGGATTGAGTTCTCTTTCCCTCTG
This sequence comes from Mirza zaza, assembly GCA_008750895.1. Lineage (NCBI taxonomy): Eukaryota > Metazoa > Chordata > Mammalia > Primates > Cheirogaleidae > Mirza > Mirza zaza. The sequence goes on along the minus strand of VSMD01068411.1, from coordinate 12,052 downwards.
CATCCCACAGACATCCTTCTGACTTTGGCTTCTGTCACAAACTCCAAAACCAGAGTGGGCTGGAGCCTGAAGCATGCTGGGCCCTTGGAGCCTGTGTCCACCGAGAGTTAGGAGAGAACAGGGAGTTGACAGGGACAGGTTGGGGAAAACTGTGCCAACCATGAGATGGTCCCAAGATGGAATGATCATTACCAAAGGCCATATATAGAGTGTCTAAGGGATCTCAGTGAACGGGAGATAGAGATGGCCTAGGACTAGGACCATGCCATGGCCAGGGACACTCCCGACATTGGAAATGGCCAGAGATGGGCAGAGGGGCAGCACCGGGCCACCAGCTATGCGCTGAGGAGCAGAAAGGGATATGGGCCTGTCTCTGCCCTCAGGTAGTCACCAGTCTGGGTTGGAGAGAGTGAACGCATGCTTTGCAGTGGTTCTGGTGCCATGATGTCAGTCTCTGCAGGCACAGTGGGGACACAAAGCAGAGAGTAGTTACTTCTGCAGGGGTAGGTGAGAGAACCTGGTGTTGAAATGATGAGGCCGTCTGCTCGTAGGAAAACTTGTGCAGTGGGTGTCTACAGGGGCTTAAGGTGATGCTCTCCAAGTCCAACTTGTTAGAGGATAATGGGAACAGCAATAAGGAACTCAGAAGTGCCACACAGAAGGTGCTCCAAGTACCTTGGAGCCTCCTAATCCATCCCTCGTCCCCCTTCACCTCCAATCCATTCTCCTTACTACCAGCCAGTGCGACCTATCTAAAACATATATCCAGTCATGATTAAAGTCCTTGAAAATTTCTTTTAGATTCAAGCTCAAATTCTCTCTCATGGCATATAAGATCCTTTGCAATTCCTGATTCTCTTACCATTTCCCAACCAGGGGGCTTTGTTGAAGTCAGACCAAGGTCATTGTCATCCATTCCTGACTCTGAAAAGTTCTCTCACATTTCCACGTCCTTGTATGTGTTGATCCTTGCCCTCACTCAGCCCCTCCTAACCAGCTTCCCTGCCTTCCAAGCTCAGTTGATGTGCTTTGCCCACCCCCAATCCTGCCTAAGTTCCCCCAAGGCCCCCCGGCTGGGGTAGATCCCCTCCTCTGAGCTCCCAAGACACGTGCATCCTCCAGCCCAGCTCCCAAATTGGTGCTCCTTCCCACCTTTGTCACTGAGACTGCACAAGCCCCTCGAGGGCACAAACCTCCTGGTCATCCCCATAGCCCAGGCGCCCGGCCCTGGCCTGGCCATCGCCAGTGCTCACTCAGTCGGCAAATGCTGGATGGATGATGGGTGGGTGGCAAATTACTGACAACACTCATTGCCTTTCTTCGAATGGATCACCACTTCTCTTTTTTCCCCTAAAAACAAGATATTTTAGAAAATGAGTCTGACACAGTAGGAAAACACACTCAGACTTGAGGTAGGGGAATCTTGGAATTGTGATTGAGAAGACCTGGATCCAGGTCCCAGTTGTGTCACTTGCTCTCTGTGTGACCATGCTCCCACTCCTCAGACTCTCAAAGGCAGGCAGAGCTGGACTGAGGCCCCTCATAGATAATTTTAAAAACAAAATGATCCATAAATACGGCCTGGAACAGGACAATATTAATGCTTCATTCATCTGTGTCTCACTTATCCCAGCACCTGCAGGGCCCTGATACGTATTTGTTGCATTAATGAATAAATTAATCATTAGAAAAACAAAAATGGATTCGTCCAAGCCTGGAGGTAAACTTTTAAAGATCAGATTTAAATGTTCCCCTGGTCGTGTTGAGAAAGGCAAGTGCTGAAGAGCTCAGAGGCTGCATCGATTTAATCTTTCCCCAGAGAAGCGGAAACAGGAAGAAGCCGAAAGGCACTATGCGCAGAACAAGCCCAGATTCTGCGCTGACATATCTGTTGCAAACTCAGAACCACCTGAGGATTTCTCTGCCCCAACCTCAGATCACAGCCTGTGATTATTGGGAACTGGCCCTGGTATCAGCGTTTTAATAAAGTGGGCTCAAGCAGTATCACGTCCTCAATGCACAAGAGCACCTCACTGCCTTCCAACTGAGGATGCGCGCACAGAGCCCGTCATCCGTCTGCCGTCTGAAAGTGCAGCTGGGAGGCGGGGTAATAGTTCAGACCTGATTCCCAGGACTGCTGTGGGAAGCCCATGCTCGAGGGCCAGGCAGTCACTCTAGAATGTTCCATGCAAACAAGAGCACCTTGCATTGAGACAACTATGGGGTCATCAGAAAAGGTTGAATTTATTTGGCTAAACTAGTGTGTGTGATACAAGTTAAGCCCAGAAGCCTAAGAGTTGGAGAGAAATGGACTAGAATTCCAGCTCAGTTGCTGATTAAGAGAGGCATGTCGGCAAGTTTTGGAACTTCTCTGAGCCTTAGTTTCCTTATTTGTAAAAGAGGGATGATAAAAATATCCACCTTGTGTGGTGGTTGTGAAATGTGAGAATTAAACAAGATGACACATGTCATGTCATTAGCCCCAGCCACCATGCACCAGCTAATTTTAGATGCATGAAAGAGCCAGCCCAACCCAGAATGACCATGCAGGTACACTGTGGCTCTGGGAGGCAGGTGGTGCCATTTTGGCATCTGGAAAGCACCAGAACATCCCGGCTATGGCAAAAGCCTTGGTATTGCATTTTCATAGCAGGCCCTGGCCGCACAGGACTTTACAAAATTCCAGTGACCCAGGCCCAGCCCCTCAAAGATTCTGACATAAATGATTTAGGGCAAGGCTGAAGCTTGGAGAGTTTTAAAACCTCCCTAAGCAATTCTCCTGGGCAGCTGGGGTGGGGAGCGCACAGGTAGCATGCAGGTGTGGGCGCCCATCTCAGTGTCTGCCCCCACATCCCTGCACCTCCTCCTCGGCACACCCGACAGTCCCCTGAAGTCTGGAAACAGCCCCACAAGGTGCCATCAAGGCTGTGATTCCTCTGTCTCAGGGGATCAGGGATGATTGCCCAGGACAGAGCTGGCATGTCAGCAGGAGGAGGAATGGGCAGAAGAAACACTCGCGTTCTCTCTGATGTCCTCATCCCCGTTGTCACAAGAAACACCAGCTTCCCTCTGGCTGGCTGGCTGGGGCACAGATTTCTTTCACCTTTTTTGGTTTGTTTTTTATTGCTTTCCTTTAAAATGAGGCCACTGGGAAAGGTACAGCGTGGAGCAGAGCTGGAGAGAGCTCACAGGCCACGACCTGAGGACTCCAGTCTAGCTTTCAACTACCCATCAAGGCGCAGGGCACGTCTGGACTGGCCAGAGGGCTGGGCTGCCCAGGGGAGCTGAGGGCCACCCAAGGACAAGGACAGAGAGAACAGGCTACTCTCTAGAGCCCGACCAGGCCCCGGTGCACCTGTCACCTGCTGCCCAGGTGAGGGCCATGCGAGTTGGGCCCTGTGGGAAGCAGCAGCCCCTGCGAGCAGCAGACGCCTCCACCCCACGGTCCTTCACTGTGAACAAGAGATCATTCTCGGCCTCACGCCCAGCCGCCCGCCCACCTGGCTTCTCTGTTCCCACACCCAACAGGAGACAGAGGAGAGGATGAAACACACCCCCGTGAGAAGGACTCCAGCCTCTTCATAACTTATCAATGTGCACAGAAGTTCTGTGCGTCATCTCATACTCACGGCTGCCCTCGTGATAAGAGAACTGAGGCTCAGACAAGTTACGTGGTCGGAAGTCACACAGGAAGTGGCAGAACCAAACTTGAACCCAGGTAGGCCAGACTTCAAAGCCCATGCTCTTTCCAGAACATTCTGCCACCTGACGTCTTCCTTCTGAGCGTTTGCTAGGTGATCACTCGGCAGTGCAGTGAAGCCAGGCCCAAGAATCCTCAGGCACAGGGCACAGGGTCAGTGTCTTCCTGAGGATGAGGACAGCGGGCCTGGCTCCAGGCCCAAGAGAAAGTTCAGTGTGAGGCTTAGAAATGGGGCTGCAAAGCTGCACTGCCTGGGTTCAAATCCTGGCTCTGCTAGTCACTAAATACAGGATATTGGGTGAATCCTTCAAACTCTTAAGCTTGACTTTCCACAACTGTACAACAGTGACTGTCATATTAGTGCCCACCTCATGGGGTTACTCTGAGATGTCTATGAGATTCGAAAATGCTCAGTAAGTATTTATTAGGCGATGTACTCTCAATGAGCCCTAACCTCCAAAGGGGTGGGAACTGGTTCTCGGGAGCTAAAAAATATTAGCTATTACAATAGATTGTGACCCACCAAAGTTCAACTCTACTCAAAAAAATTTTATTTCTTACTATTTAATTTCTTTCACTAGGGAAAGAAATTCAAATTCAAATTCAATTCAAATTAAATTTTTCTCCTTAAGGGGACAGTAATGAAGTAAAGGTTAAAAAATACCACCAAGAGCACCGGCTCTCACTAGCTCTCCAACCTCACCCTTCAGCTCCTCGTGCTCCTCCACTCGGGAGAACAGCCACTTCCCACACAGCCCCAAGGTCCCCCTGCTTCGGCCCCCGGTGCTCCCTACTTCGGCAAGGCTCCTCCCCACTTTTGACCTGTTTCTCCGCATTTACCTCTCACAGTCGGCTCCAATCCCACTCCTCTGTGAGGTCCTGCCCTGGCCTCTCCAGAAGAAGTCACCCTTCTCTCGAAAGCCTGCTGGTGATGCCTCTATTGGAGCGTGGGAGTGTGTAATTCAACGTGTGTCCTGACAGAGCCCGTTGTTTGCATGGCTGAAAAAGAAAAGGGAAAGTTATTAAATTGCAAGCCCCCTCCCAGCCACACGGAGGGAGGACGCCTGCCTGCTGGGTGAGTCCCTGGGCCTCAGGCTCCTGCAGGCTCTGGGGGAAGAGAGGCCAGGTGAGAAAATTCAATGGCTAAATTGGCTGATAACATTAAAAAGGGCTGAGCCCCAAACAGGGAAATCCAGACAGATACAGCAAGAAAAAGTAGATCTGTGTTTGCCCAGGGCTGTGGGAGTGCTCTGGGGAGATAGAGTAGTGAGAGCTAAAGAATTTGGAGTTTCTTTTCGACTTGATGAAAATGTTCTAAAATGAACTACGGTGATGGTTGTACATATCTCTACATATACTAAAAACCATTGAAATGTATAATTTAAATGGATGAATTGCATGGCATATGAACTATATCTCAATAAATCTTTTCTTTTTTAAAGAGCTGAGCCCAAAGAAGAGGGGAAAAAGGGGAGCTTTGTGCTGGCGAGAGCTTTGGGAGGACAAAGGCTGGGCCAGAGTGTATGAGGAACAGTGGCCTGCGCCTGGATTTGGTGCAAGAGAGATGGAGAAACTTTACAGAGTTTGCTGTGTCTTATGAGTGCATTACCTCTTTGATATTTTGGGGGAACCACCACCATAGAGATTCAAGCTTCTTTTCCATTATAAAGGAGGCTGGCCTGAAGTTTCCTTTCGTTTGTTACTTCGACACTGCGCCAAAATGGAACCACGAGGAAGCTGGATCCTCTAACTCTGTGGTCTCTTTGTCTTTCCACAGGATGGAGAGCACTTGGAAAACCCAGGCAGGGACTCATGCTCTGGTGACCCCCGGACCTGGCTGTCTGTCACAGTCCTCTACATGGGGGGGTGCATTGAGCAGAATCCCAGCCTACCTGAGCATCAGGTTATGGGCAAATCACTTCCCTTCTGTTTCCTCACTTGAAAATAGCAAGGGGTATATAAAACTCCTCCAAATCCTTTCTGGTTCTTATAGTCTATGAGGTCAACGGGTGGTCCTTGAGAGATGCCTCAGTCCACATTCTGTTGCTATAGCAGAATACCTGAGACTGGGTAATATATAAAGAAAAGGGGTTTATTTCTTACAGTTCTGGAGGCTGATAAATTCAAGATCAGGCAGCCGTATCTAGTCAGCCTCTGGTGAGGGCCTTGTGCAGGGTCATGATGTGGCAAGAGGCATCACAGGGCCACAGGGGTACACTGAAATCCAGACTGGGTTTTATAACAGACCCAGTCCCATGATAACCCATTAATCCATAAACCCATTAATACATTAATCCATGAATAGATTAACCTATTCATGAGGGCAGAGCACTCATGACCCAATCATCTCTTAAAGGCTCCACCTCTTAATATTGTTACCTCAAGGATTAAGTTTCAACAGGAGTTTGAGAGGGGACAAACATTCAAACCACAGCAAGAGAGAAGGAAGGGAACTCACCCAGGAAGGAAAACAGAGAACACTGTAACTTTATTTGTGATGTTTTGCTATGCAGAAAACCTGAAGCAAACATGACAAAATGTTAACATTTGTTAAGTCCAGTGAAGGACATGAATGTCATGAACACATGTGCACATAGTCAACCCTAAACTAAAGAGAGTGAAAAAAAGGACTCTGGAATCAGGTTGATACAATGCAAATAAAGAATCTTAAAAGAAAGAGCTGGCCAGCAATCCCTACCTTCCAGCCCTGAGACTTGCCTTTACAGAGAAACTTTACAAGGGGGGCAGCAAAGGCTGGGAGACAACTGATGGCTTCTGGCACTTGCCGGACACCAGGAATTCATGCTGACCCTGCCAGTATCTGCGTCCAGAGTCAAAGAAGGACCATGTGGAACAAGTCCAGAGCTGGAAAAGCCTGATTCTGAATGACATATAGGAAAACACAGTATTCTATATTCATGGACTCCCACCCTCATGGAATGAATCTGGGCTTTGGAGCCAATAGCTCTGCTCCCAGCCAGCCATATCACAAAGCCTCTCTGGTCCTCAGTGATCTCATCTTTAAAATATTATTTAAAATATTACCGAGAAATCATTGCAAGCTTCTAGCTGAATCCTTTGGCATGCAATAGATACCAAAACGATATAGCTGCTAATAATAATAATAGTAATAGCAAGTACTAACATATGGTCTATAGCCACCAGGTACTGTACTAAGTACTAAGTACTCGAAACATATTCACTAACACATATCTCATGATTACACACCTATGAGAGAGGTAATATTATTATGTTTATTGTATTACAAAATACAATAATACAAAAGAAATTAAGACACAAGAAGGTTAATAACTCGTGAAAAGTCACACCACGAGTCAGTGACAGAGCTGGAATCCCAATCATCTCAACCTTGCACTGTCGTCGTGTGGCAGCGGTAGTAGTGCAGAATCACCTGTTAAAATTATGGGCTCTTGCAAGGAAAAAAGGCCTAGGATTTTATTTATTCAACACATTTTTGAGGGCATTCTCTGTGCCAGGCGTTGGGCCAGATGCCAGGTATACAAGGGAGAAGGAAACAGATAAATTTCTTTCTTAAATTCATTATCTCTGGAAATTCTAACTAGGGGGAAGAAAGGGGAAGAGGCCACAGGGCTGCACTGGAGCCAACTCATACAAGCTTGCAAAAGCCTAATGTTAAATTTTCATAAATTTTGCATGTGGTTGTTAAACTCAGCCATTATTGAAAATTAAATTATGCAAACTTACAATAAATTATATTAAAAACAAAGATAATAAATCCTAAAAATTCACCACGCCCTAATGATTTTTCTACAGCTGACTACATCTACACTCTTACGGTTACTCGTACCTATCGCGTCTACATGGTGGGAGCGCCAGGCAGTGGTGGCCGCTGAGTGTCTCTTCCCACTCCACGATCAGGGTCGTCTCACTCAGCCATGGTGGGAGTGCTTACACCACAGTAATCTGCAAACTCTACAACTCAGTGCTTGGCTTATTGTTTTGCTGATCATCTAAGAAAGCAATGAAGAAAATGTCAACAATGCAAATTAAATGTAAAAGTGTATCTCATCTGTTGCCACTACATGGTGAGTAGCTGAAATGTGAGGAAATACTCTAGTATTCAAAAACTATGTGGCTCAGTAAAGAAGTTGCCCACACTATTGAAAAATGGGCAAAGTTTGACATAGTTTCATTGTTTCATGTTCATCTTACTCATTAATGTGAACAAGACTCATGTTGAAATTACTCATTCATCAATGGAACCACAGTTTTCTCACAGATTAAATCAATAAAATTGGCAGAAATCAATTAATGCATTCTGTGAGAATCCATTGGCTATATGGAATTTGTAATAAAGAATATTGTATATTTTATTATTATTTATAGATTATGTGCCATGCATCTTTTACATAAATTAAATTTATTTTATTTTTTTAATTTCAGCATATTACAGGGGTACAAATGTTCAGGTTACATATATTGCCTTTGCTCCACCGAGTCAGAGCTTCAAGCGTGTCCATCCTCCAAACGGTGCGCACCACACCCATTAGGTGTGAATATAATTTATAATAAGCTTATTTATGTATATGTAGGCATACATTTTCCCCACAGATCCAATTGTCAAACACTTACCAGCACACCCTCAAAAATCGGTGATTTAGATCTAATTCATAAAGAATATGGGGAAGGCATGTATTCCTATATTCTTTATGAATTAGATCTAATTCATATGTGTACCCAGGGCCCTCCACAGAGTGTTGACAAAGCCTGCCCTGTCTTCCTCTTGGTGGGCTCAATCCACTTCCTTCTCTTCCCACACCTGTTGTGTTGGCTCAGCTTTGGCCTATCCTGGGCAGAAACCACACCTGACACTCTTTTCCAAGAAAGAATTACCAAGCCAAGTGTCTACAGTCAAAAACAAAAAGTACTGAGGCATTGATGCCCCATAAAGCAACCCTCATGATTAATGGCATTAGTAGAAAAATACTCCAGTTTCTTCACCCCTTGGATGAATCACGGTTCATAGTGTCTCCTAGAAAAATCACCTGTTGTTCCCAGCAGTAATCTTCCCAACACATCTTGATGGGCTTCCTTCTTTGCCATCTCACTTTTGCTGTTCCCCTACTGGCATTTCCTGGGATCATCTTCCACCATGCAAAGGCAGAATCATAGTTTTATGGCTATAATGGATAGATTACGGAAATGGTCCTGATTCTTCATCTCTTCGTGTGTCTAAGTCCTTTGCGATGTGACTTTATAGCTCCTCCCATCTAGCCTTGTGGCTTCGTCTGGTCAACGGAATGCAGTGGAAGTTCAGTGTGCAGGTTCTGAAACAAGGCTTCAAGAAACCATGTGCACGTCTATTCTTTTTCCATCCTTTACTATTAAAACATGCCTGGTTATCTTGGTGGGGGAATGAGATGATTAGAGCAAAGCCAAATTAGCACTATTACCCAAATTGAAGCCCCAGACATGTGAAAGAGTCCAACAAAATTTAGCAAAGCTACCCAGCCAAATTTCAACTGACCACAGAAGTATGAGTGAGCCCAGTAAGACACAATTCAGATCAGCTGACCTATAGACAACTAAACAAAAATAAATGCTTATTGTTGTGTGCTACCAAGATTTTATGATTAGTTATTACGCACAATACTCTAGTAAAGGATAACTTGACCATAGGTTACAGTCTCCTATTTCTTCATGTGGCTAGTAATTTGGAATTGTATCCTGGATATTGTAAAAGATATACTGTAAGACTCTAGATTCTGTTACATTCCTCTCAAGATTATTGATTTTCATTTTAGCAGGTAGTTCACTTGCCTGAACTCAAACTTCAAATCCTGTCTCCCCTTCAGTAACCAACAGTGAAATTTCTGCTCAGTTCTTTTCATTTTAGCTAGACCACTTGTAATTTGCCACAAGCTTGCATAGATCAAGCCAGAAATTTGTGCATAATTTATACACAGAACTTGAGCTTTCTCTTTGTGTTTCTCTCCTTTGTAGGATTTTTTCTATCATGTTAGACATGTGATGGTGGTCCCAAACTCAGCCTTCCTGGTCCTTCAACAAGTAAGACTTCAGGTGTCTATCTGAATTTTTGCCACCATGAAGAGCAACAACTGCAACCTGCTCTCAGGTACAAAGCTATAGAAATCAGAATCTTGGGGCTGCTTTCTTTTTCCAGGTTTTCTGAAATCCTCTGTCTTTCTGTCTGATTTTGTCACTCTTCAGGGCCTTCACATAGTTTCTTAAAAATATTTTGCCCAGAAGGAAGTCAAGATGGCAGAGTAAAGGTAACCCCCTGGACTCCTGCTCCCAGAGAAGGAGACAGATCTTGGTCTCCCATACGCAAGTGGATCTCCCCGCTACAAGGACAGCATCAAGAATCCACAGAGGTGCAGCGTGGGAAAACAAGGTGATCGGGAGATAAGATTGCATTCTCTGGAGAGTGCAAAACAAACAATAGGGCGTGTGGGAGGGCGATGGCCGCCAGGCCGGGGGATCAAGTGGGATCAGACCCACAGGGGATCTCCTTGCTTCCCCATTGACCTCCACACCCACTCAGCCAGGGACCTGTCTGAAATTGGTGCAAAATCGCTGCAGGAGAAGAGGGTGCTGGAGAGTGCCATCATTGGTGCAAGGTATTGTACACTCCCCTGAGCCCCGCGCTAGGACGGCTCCAACACGGGAGGAAACTGGACTGAGCTGACAGGGGAGGCAGTTAGATGTCTTGCCTCTGGTAACCAGCAGCGCCAGCCCTACAGAGCTGTTTACTAAGTCGGGGACTCTAAGCTGTAACTGCCTCAGGCGAATAAGACTGCACAGGACAGGTCAATAAGAGCAAGGGCTATGGCTGAACAGGTGGTCGGGCAGGCGGCATAGAAGAGGCTATGGGGTGTCCTGATGACCCAGACTCCCAACCCGGCACCTGCCACACCCTAAACAGTTGCCCCCAGTGCTGGTGCCCTGCAAGTGAGCAAGCGGTCGCCATTGAGGGGGTCCACAGCCCAGCCGTCATACGGTGTGGCGGGCAAGCCCCCCTGCTCCGCCCAGCCTAGAAACTCTCCTGGCAAATTCCACCCCTACACAATCTGCAATCTGCTCGCCAGGCCTGACTCAATCAACGATCTGCTGAGAGAACTAGTGCCAACGGGAGCCACAGCCCACTGGGGCACAGGGGTGCAGGGCAGACTGGGGAGCTACTTCCTCCCCCTAGCCCGCATCTCCCCTGCCAAAAGTGGTAGGTTCCACCCCTGGAGGCGGGGTGAGATGAGAAAACCCACTCTCCCCCAGATCTAGGGAGAACCCACTAGGCCTGTGTAGTATGTAAGCACACAGTATAAAAGACTTTGCTTCCCAGAGAAGCTTAGGTCACCCAGTTGAACAAAAAACTGGGACTGGATCTCCTTCCCAGTCAGGGGCAGGCTCCACAAGCAACCCCACCCATCAGAAGAACCTTCCAGGTGTGGTGGAAGAGCTCCTCCCAGTGGCTGATCAAGAAACTACAGAAGCGAGGACACCTGAGCGCCATCAACTGATCTAGATGGGGAGGGCCCAGAGTAAAATTTCTGGAAACTCAAAAAATCAAACCAAAAACACTTCCCCTAGGAGATACACCAGCTCTCAAGAAATGGAGACTGAACAAACCCAAAACACTAAAATGACAGAAGAAGAATTCCAAAATTGGATTGTAAGAAAGCTCAATGATATGCAAGAAAAAATAGATAACCAACGCAAGGCAACCACAAAGAAAATACAGGAAGTGGAGCAAAGATTCACTAAGGAAATCGAGATCTTAAAGAAGAATCAATCCGATATCCTGGAAATGAAGAATCTATTCAGTGAAATACAAAACACAGTCAAAAGCCTCAAAAATAGGATGGACCAAACAGAAGAAAGAATCTCAGAGATTGAAGACAACACCTTCAAATCAAATAAGTTAATCACAGAGTTAGAGCACAAAAATAAGAGACATGAGCAAAGCTTACAAGAATTGTGGGATTATACAAAGAAAAATAACCTGTGGGTCCACTGGATTCTGGAGAAGGAGGAAGAAAAAACCCAAGGATTGGATAAGCCATTTGAAGAAATAATTGAGGAAAATTTCCCAGGTCTAACCAGTAACTTAGAGTTAGAAATACAACAGGCCAGAAGGACTCCTGGGAGATACAATGCAAACAGGAAAACACCACAGCATGTAGTCATCAGACTGACAAAAATATCAACAAAAGAGACCCTCCTACAAGCTATAAGGTGAAAGAAGCAAGTTGCATACAAAGGAAAACCGATCTGAATAATACCAGATTTCTCAACTGAAACAATACAAGCAAGGAGAGCCTGGGGCTCCATTCTCACTCTTTTGAAACGAAA
>VSMD01068409.1:0-45305 GCA_008750895.1 Mirza zaza | reverse complement strand
ATAAAAAAATAAAATAATGTATAGAAGGCCGGGCGCGGTGGCTCACGCCTGTAATCCTAGCTCCCTGGGAGGCCGAGGTGGGCGGATTGCTCGAGGTCAGGAGTTCGAGACCAGCCTGAGCAAGAGCGAGACCCCATCTCTACTATAAATAGAAAGAAATTAATTGGCCAACTAATATATATAGAAAAAATTAGCTGGGCATGGTGGCGCATGCCTGTAGTCCCAGCTACTTGGGAGGCTGAGGCAGCAGGATTGCTTGAGCCCAGGAGTTTGAGGTTGCTGTGAGCTAGGCTGACGCCACGGCACTCACTCTAGCCTGGGCAATAAAGTGAGACTCTGTCTCAAAAAAAATAAATAAATAAATAAAATAATGTATAGAAAATGATTCTTCAGATTTCCCCCAACTGATTTCATAATTATCTACCTATTTTTATATTTGAGCATATCACCTCATTTGAAAATATAACAAAATCCTAGCTTTTCCATGTGAAAAGCTTCAGTGATCTTTGATCTACCAATGTTCATCAATAAAACCTGGTTTGATATGAATCAGACTATTAATTTTATATAAAAAGTTCCACAAGGATATTTGATCACTTGTTGATCTATTTTCTATGTCTCTTCCTGTTTAGAAGCACCAAAATCTGAGCCTTTTATTAAACTATAAATCATGTCTAAAGTTCCTCTTCAAAAAATTCAGGGCATAGCCAGTTAACAGTTGACACCAGTCTTTAGAATTCTCTATTTATTATGCTTCAGAAAAACTCCAGTGGCTATGTGTAGCTTACAATTCAAGCTCTTTTGTTAAAAAGAGTTTTAACTGAGAGGCACTTTCTTGAGATCAGTAAAAATATTTTTACCATTTATTTGCTGCTTCTGTATATAACTTCTAATTAATATGCCTTATACATGACCTGAAAGAGTTAAATAAATGAAACAAACTTAAAAATGAAAGATGTTTTGAAATCATCTTTCCTTCTATTTCATACATTTCTATTTATTTTGTTATATTATTTTATTACATTTGTCATCTTCATATGAATAAAATGGGGACCTTATGTATTTATGTATGTATGAATATAGGTTTCCTGATTTCTAAGATAAAGCACATTATAATACTAAAGAATTGTGAGCTCTCTTCTTTCTAAAAACACTTATTCTTGGAGAAACCCAAGAATGAATAAGATGTTTAATAAACTTACTGATACTTGTTACTTGACAGTGACTTGTTTGTGTCACTTCACAGATATATGTGCATATACCACTGTTCATGGTATTGTATTTTACTTATCCTAAATGACAATAGTAGACTTTTAGCATATTAAATTGTTTCATCCAAATGGAAAATCAAAAATATATAGTTATTTTAGGCTAGGTGTAGCCTAGCCTAAAATACTGGTATATGCCAGTAGTTCCAGCTACTGAGGCTGAGGCAGGAGGATTGCTTGAGCCTAGTAGCTCAAGTCCAGCCTGGGCAACATAGTGAGACTTCGTCTTTGATTAATTTTTACATCAATTTATTATTATCTTTTTTGAGACAGGGTCTCGTTCTCTGTTGCCCTGGCTAGAGTGCAGTGGTGTCATCATAGCTCACTGCAGCCCTCAAATCCCTGGGCTCAAGTGATTTTCCAAGTAGCTGGAACTATAGGTGCACACCACCACACTTGGCTAATTATTTCTGTTTTTAGTAGAGACAGGGTCTTGCTCTTGCTCAGGCTGGTCTTGAACTCCTGACCTCAAGTGATCCTCCTACCTTGGCCTCCCAGAGTGTTAGGATTACAGGCGTGAGCTACCACGCCCGGTTGATATACTGTCCTTTTAAAAATATATATATATATATACACACACATATATATAGTCATTTTAAAACTGAGTCATTCAAGGCAAATTCATAAAGACAGAAGCAGGTTAGGAGTTACCAGAGGCTGAGGGCAATAGGGAGTTATTGCTTAATGGTTACAGAATTTCTGTTTGTGGTGCTGAAAAAGTTTGGGGAACAATGGATGGTTACACAATAGTGTGAATATAATTAAGGCCACTGAATTACACACTTTGAAATGGTGGAACGGTAAAATTCATGGTATATATGTGTTACAATTTAAAAATGATTAAAATAGCGAATTTTGTTATATATATATTTTAACCACAATTTTAAAAATCTAAGTCATTCAATTACAAGAGCTATACAGTTATTTAACTAAGATGTAAATATTAAACACATCATAATCTCAGACTGTTATTTCTGGGCTAAATTTTACTTAAGAATTTCACAGATACATGTAACAATCTATAATCCATCCCCCAATTATACTAGAAATTATCATGGTTTTCTTTGTTAGATAAATCATTTAAATTATAATAATTATGTTAAAACCTTTTAATTTTAGCTGAATCAAAATACTGAGGATGAAGCACTGAACAACTAAAAACCTACGACAGACTCCTGTAAGAAAAAGAAATGTCAGCCCTCATTTGACAGAAGTCCTGCACTGCAGTGAAAGGGAATCTTCAGTAGTGATAATGATACATAAATATCAAAGCTCATATAATCATCAACAATGTACATCTGCCTGAAAAATAATAAAAATTTATAGCTGTTTTAGGGAAAAAATACAAAAAAACCACAAAGCCTCATCCTTCCCTAATATTTTTTTCCTAAATACTCTTTGCAAGACTGCAACACAGCACAATGGTATTTTATTTCAAACTTTTGTTTTAAAGATATACTTACTATTTTGTGTAGTTATGCTTTTGCTAATTATAGGGAGAAGACTAAAAATGACTAATAAGCCATAGAATTAACATAATTTGTAAAAGTATCTTTAAAAAGAGGCAAATGATCATTTACTCTTTTTTATAGCACCAAAGAGGAAAAAAACAGAAGAAAAAATTATGCTGTATCTTAAATGCTAAATTCTATTTCTGATTTCATATCTATTTTTAAACATGTATCACAATAAAATAAACCCATAAAAAGAAAGAATATCACATATTGTGACAATGTAGAATCATTCAAACATGAATTCTAAGTCATTCATATTGTGGTTTTACAATATGCTATTTGAGCACAGACAGCCTAATTCTTAATTCAGAAGCTTAATTTTGCCAAATTCAGATTATTACAACATTTAGGAAGATAAAAACAAGTACTTTTATGAATTTATTCTTTGTTTTTATCCCCTCTTTTCTGGTAATTATATTAAAAAATATATCAAGTTATTTCAGAGCACAAGAGAAACAATGAATGCTGTATTGTTTACATCCCCACCTAGTGGTCTTAAATTTCTGTTCTGCATAATACCAAAAAGGAACACTTAAAAATAAAAACTTAAAAAGTTTTCTGACAAAAATTAACACAAACTAAACTTTACAGCTGGGAGAGATATTATTCTATTACCTAGTCTCATGCTATTACAACTAGGATGTAATGGGATGTCAGGAATTACATGAAGCCATTAGAAAAAAAACCTGGAGTATTTTCCCAAAGTATCTATTCTCCTTAACGCTAAGTAATTTAAAACATTTTTGTATTAAAGCAAACATATTCTAGCATAAAATGCTTATTAAAGAATTTCCGTTTGAGAAGCACAGGGTCTAAACTTCTCATTTTGTAGAAAAAGAACTTGATGACCTGAGCAATTAATTTACTCGGTCAAGTTCCTTCAACCAGACAGTGATAGAGCAATGTCAATAATATAAATGTTCTATACTTTTCCATTACAAAATACAAAGCGAGGTCATGAGACACTAAACATGAATGCCTAGTTGCAATACACTATTTTTTCTTGCATATAGTTTCTTATTTTATTCTAATCCCCAGACTTTTCTTTCCACTTCATATCATAGAATGCTTACAACATGAAGCTAACTCAAAATACTATTCCTTCATTTAACCGGGTGTGCCTTTAGTTCCAACTACTCATGAAGATCACTTAGGAGTTCAAGGTCAGCCTGGGCAACATGAGACCCTGTCTGTCTCTTAAAAAAAAGTACTATTCTGTGTTCCTTTGTAAAATTGTTTTAAAATTATAAAATTGACTTTTTGGGGTGGATAGATAGTTCTATTAATTTAAAAACTTGCACAGATTCATGTAACTACCATAACAATCAGGATACTTCTATCACACACACCCTGAAAATCCTTTGTACCATTATATTTGTAGTCATACAGTCCCTAACCCCTGGCAACCAATGATCTGTTTTCTATCAATGTAATTTTGTCTTCTCAAGAATAGCTTATAAATGGCAGCATATAGAATGTAAATTTTTCTATTTTAGAGATGGAGCCTTGCTCTGTCACCCAGGCTGGAGTGCAATGGCACTATCATCACTGTTACCTCAAACTCTGGGCTCAAGCAATCCTCCCACCTCAGCCTCCTGAGTAGCTAGGACTATAGGCATGCACCACTACATCTGGCTAATTTTTTATTTTTTGTAGCGATAGATCTCGAACTGGTGGCCTCAAGTGATTCTCATGCCTCAGCCTCCCAAAGTGCTAGGATTACGGACTCAAGTCACCCAGCCCTGACTGAATATAACCTTTTAGAAAAGTTTCTATTCAGCATGCCTTTAAGATTAAGTCAAGTTGTTTAATGTATCAATAGTTCATTACTTTTTTTTTCTTCTGACTCTCCGTTAAAGGTGACATTCCTTTTTATTGCTGAGCAATATTCTTTAGTATATTATATAGACTAATACAGCATAAAGTATATCATAGATTGTTTATGAATTCAGCCATTGAATAATATGTGGGGTGTTTTCAGTTTTATGGTTATGAATAGAGTGGCCACTTTAAGTATTTATGTCAAGGCTCTTTTCTAATTTTTAAAACATTCTTAATTCTAATATTTATATAGAATGTTATGTAAAAGTGTAAATTCCATAAGAGTAGTAATTTAAATAAATTCTTTCAATGCCTAAACTACTCCATCACTATTCAGGAATTGGCATTAAGAAGACAATTACTGGCCGGGTACAGTGGCTCACCCCTGTAATCCTAGCACTCTGGGAGGCCAAGGCAGGCAGATTGCTCGACATCAGGAGTTCGGAACCAGCCTGAGCAAGAGCAAGACCCCGTCTCTATTATAAATAGAAAGAAATTAATTGGCCAACTAATATATATATAGAAAAAAAATTAGCCGGGCATGGTGGTGCATGCCTGTAGTCCCAGCTACTCGGGAGGCTGGGGCAGCAGGATTGCTTGAGCCCAGGAGTTTGAGGTTGCTGTGAGCTAGGCTGATGCCATGGCATTCACTTTAGCCTGGGCAACAAAGTGAGACTCTGTCTCAAAAAAAAAAAAAAAAAAAGAAGACAATTATTACTACTTATATATGGGAGAAGTGAAATAGGAAGATTGGATAATCAAACTTTCTTTAATCACGGGCATATATCATAATTTACTTAAAAACCTAGGAAAGGAATGCCAAATACTTCTGCCACTAGTCCCTCTTTCTCTACCCATAGGATACATCAAAAATCATCTAAAGTACACTTTGTTGCAGAGCCTCGATGTGGCCTCAGAATGCTCAATGCACAGCTCTAGGCAGCAGCTACTATATAATCAGAACTCCTGCTATAACAAATTTTCCATCTCTGGCTTAGGAAAAATTATTCTTAACAAACTCTAATCTCTATAAAAATTATTTTAGTTTTATGGACAAATAATATTCTGTAGCAGTATTAATCCCAGGCTTATTACTTTAATAATGTGTGATTTTTCACAAGACTGAGTAATAAAAACTGCTGAGATAGTTATGGACAGCCATCAGTTCGTAGCAGAATAAAATCCACAGTATATAAGGGAAAGGTATGTATTTTTTTAAGTATCGTAGAAAAAGGAAAGGGAGGACAAAGAGGGGGAGGAAGAGGAAAAGATTACAACCTGTTAAGAAACTGTAAAAATCTTTTTTATCATCTATTGTATTAAGCTAATTCTTTCAGCTTTGTGCCTTGTACCTATTTGACAATAAATCTGTGTTTTTGTCTTCATACTACCTATTTGTTAATCATTATGGTTAGATTCTAATAGAATAAGTATACACATGGACTATTTCCTATATTCCAAATAGATAAAAATGGTAGGTAAAGTAGAAAACCAAAAGGTACAATCAGATTCAAAACCAAAATAAACATATCTGTAGACCAAAAATTAAAGAGTAATACAAACTAATGAATAGGGCTGATAGTGTAGGCATGCTAGTCTCCAGTCGAAAAGCAAGCAGTGACAGCTGAGAATTCAGCTTCTGTGGAGTGACTGTCACTAAATGTTCTGTATGTAATAATACTGCATCAGAGACAGGTTTACTCCTTGAAACTAGAAGTAGTTGCAGGGCAGGAATAAGGATATATAGGCTGTTACTCCCCTACTCCAAAATAAGCCCATAAAATGTGCTACTAACCTATTGCCTGGGGCTCCAATTTTATAGATTGATACGGACCCGGCAGACAGGAAGACAAAAATATAGCCTCATGACCATGCCTTGGTGTCAGGATCAGCAATATCCCTTAATAAAGTTGCAGTACAACAGTCCTGAAATGATGTTACAAAACCTATTCCTAGACTGGGGGGAGGTTTGGGTAGAGGTAATCTCAAAATTGCTAGGGAAAGATGGTCAGCATAGAGCAAGAAGTAGGAATAGAAAGGGGAAAACAAAACACAAAATCTCCTACTTAAAATGAGCCTGCTGATTAGAACTTCAAAATCCATGAGAAAATCTTATTCTAAAACAATAAGTTATCAAAATTAATAATCAGAACATTAATTTATTATAAATAACATTGATTTTATGGAAATCTGACAAGGATTTTAAAAATAATTGTTTAAATAAGTGTGTTTAAAATGTTCAAAATAATAAATCACATTCATCAAAAAAGGACAGGTAGAAATGAAATAAGCAAGATGGATATGAAAAAGAAATAATTAGACAGCTTAGATATAAAAAATAAAGCCACTGATATAAAAACCTTAAGAAATCTGATAAATACTAGATTGAAAAAGAGAAGTATTCATACTATATTGAATAATAGTTTTATCAGTTTGGATACTATACAGTCAAGGTCCCAAGAATTTAACACTTGTTACATTCAAATTAAGGCCATCTGTAAAGGAGTTAATAAAGTATGTAGGAAAAAAACAGAATAGTACAGTATCTCAGGGTTAGTATAAGTGGGAGTCAGTTATGAAGAGAGGGCTGCTCTGAGAGGAGATATGACTTTGAGTCGAGAAACATAGTCAATCCAAGACAATCCTGTAGGACAGGAGCCACAAGAATAAATACCAAGCCTCACTCTTTTCCTTCCCTCTGGTCTCCCTCTTTCAGGCCCTCTGGTCAGGCTCTTTCTATTGGCCAAACTATTGGAAACCAAAAGGCAAGAGAGCCCACAAATATTGTTCATGTAAGTCAGCCACTCCGCCAGAACAGAGTGCAGGATGGAGAATGTTGAAGTAGATCTAGGGAGATAACAGAAGATACCTGGCACAGCAGCTTTTGGCTACACATAATAGAAGAGCCAACTAAGAGTGTGTGGAAGCTGGGAGAGGAAAAAGTACTGATGATCTCATGTAACAAGAAGATAGGCCAGGCATGGTGGCTCACATCTGTAATCCTAGCACTCTGGGAGGCTGAGGTGGGAGGATCACTTGAGGTAAGGAGTTCAAGACCAGCCTGAGGAAGAGTGAGACCCGTCTCTGCTAAAAATAGAAAAAATTAGCTGGGCAATTAAAAATACAAACAAAAATTAGCCAGGCATGATGGTGGGCACCTGTAGTCCCAGCTACTCGGGAAGCTGAGGCAGGAAGATGGCTTGAGCCTAGGAGTTTGAAGTTGCTGTGAGCTAAGCTGATGCCATGGCACTCTAGCCCAGGCAACAGAAAGAGACTGTCTAAAAAATAAATAAATAAATAAGAATAAGGAATTATAACAGTTCTAGGGTTGATTAATTCATTAGCTCAATAATAGAACAGCAGCTCAACTTCTCTGCAATTGTCTCAATTTTCTCCTTGGTTGTAATACTTCTAAAACACTACATTCTCTTGCAATTATTCCAAAAGAGGGAACAAAGGACCATTTCTTCTCATGCATCTCTTTTTCAGAAATGAAACAAAACACACACACATATACACTTTCTAGGATTCCTCCCAGCAGACCTTCCCTTATCTTTTTCTTTTTATTTTTATGGGTTTTTGACTTACTGAATAAGAATTTTGAGTGCATTTCCCCTATGGGGCATTATTTATGCTCTACTTATACAGAAGTTGCCTTCTGTATTATTATTTATTATTATTTTTTTGAGACAGGATCTCGCTGTGTCACCCAGGCTGGAATGCAGTGGCACAATCACAGGTCACTGCAGCTTTGAACTTTTGGGCTCAAGCAATCCTTCTGTATCAGCCTCCCAAGTAGTTGGGGACTTAAGGCGTATGTCACCATACCTAGCTGATTTTTTTTTTTCTTTGAGAAATAGGGTCTTGCTATGTTGCACAGGCTGGTCTTGAACTTCTGGGCTCAAGTAATCCTCCCGCCTCAGCCTCCAGAGTTTCTGGGTGTATTATACTTTTCTTTTCTTTTTTTTGAGACAGAGTCTCACTTTGTTGCCCAGGCTAGAGTGCCATGGCGTCAGCCTAGGCCTACCTCACAGCAACCTCAAACTCCTGGGCTCAAGCAATCCTGCTGCCTCAGCCCCCCGAGTAGCTGGGACTACAGGCATGCGCCACCATGCCCGGCTAATTTTTTCTATATATATTAGTTGGCCAATTAATTTCTTTCTATTTATAGTAGAGATGGGGTCTCGCTCTTGCTCAGGCTGGTTTCGAACTCCTAACCTTGAGCAATCCGCCCACCTCGGCCTCCCAGAGTGCTAGGATTACAGGCGTGAGCCACCTTGCCCGGCCCTTGCCTCCCTCTTATAAGAACCCTTGAGATTACATTTAGAGCTTATCCAGGTAATGCAAGATACCGAGTTTCTCCAAAAATAAGATAGGGTGTTATATTTATTTTTCCTCAAGAAGACACCCTAGGGCTTATTTTCAGGGGATGTGTTATTTTTTTAAGTATGGTACAACAATCTACATTTATTCAAATATAGTTAAGTCGTTTTCTTCTGGAACATCGTCATAACTCTCCAAACCCCAAATTCCATCCTGAATTTCTTGCGACTCTATTTCCTTTAGAACCACTGGCCCCAGTCTCTCATGCTGAGCAATAGAGCTCTCATGGGGCAGATGAGAAGGGCTGCTCATCTTCTTTACCACATGGGTTGTGCAGATATGCTGCGTACCCACGCCCATCACTAGGTCTTATTTTCTGGGTAGAGCTTCTATTGCACAAATGCTTAGAAATCCTGCTAGGGCTTATTTTATGGGTAGGTCTTATTTTCAGGGAAACACGGTAATTGCCCCATCACAAGATCTTTAATCACATCTGCAAAGTCCCTTTAGGAATTTAAGGTAACACTCTCAGGTTCTAGAGATTAGGATGCAGATATCTCTAGGGGGCCATTATTCAGCCTACACAATCTGTAGCCCTTCTGCCCCCAGTTATTAATAGTTCTGTCCCTATAGTTTTACCTTTTCCAGAATGTCTTATAGATGCAATCATTACAGTATGTAGCCTTTGAGTTTAGCTTATTTAATATAGCATAATACACTTGAGATTCATCCATGTTGTTGTATTTATCAGTTCATTCCTTTGTATTGATGAGTGTATTCCATTACACAGATGTACACCTTATCCATTCACAAGCTGAAGAATACTTGTGCTGTTCCAGTTTTTATTTATTTACTTATTGATTGATTGATTGAGACAGAGTCTCACTCTATTGTCCCGGCTAGAGTGCAGTAGCGTCAGCCTAGCTCACAGCAACCTCAAACTCCGGGTCTCAAGTGATCCTTCTGCCTCAGCCTCCTGAGTAGCTGGGCCTACAGGCATGTGCCACCATGCCCGGCTAATTTTTTCTATTTTTGGTAGAGACCAGGTCTCCTTCTTGCTCAGGCTGGTCTCGATCTCCTGAACTCAAACGATCTGCCTGCTTCCGCCTCCCAGAGTGCTAGGATTATAGCTAGTTTTTGATAAGTATGAATACAGCTGCTGTGAACAATGATGTGTAGTTTTTGTGTGAACATAAAATTTTCATCTCTTGAGTAAATACCTAGGAATGGGATTGCTGAGTTGTATGGTAAATGCATGTTAAACTTTCTAAGAAACTGCCAAACTGCATTCCAATGTGGCTGTACTCTTTATGTCTTTTCTGAAGCACAAAGTTACTCAGTACATAAACAAACAAAGAAAAGTGGAATAAGTAAAGTTGATGTAATAGTATTTGGCTGGACAACACTATATACACAATGATAGGATGAATTCTCTATAGCAAAGGACAAAGATAAAAATATGAAAGCACATTTAAGGGACAGGACCAACAGCTGTAAAGGCTCCAACATACATGCAATAATAATTATAGAAATAATGTAGAAAACAGTGGAGGAGCAATATTAAACAGACAACAGCCAAAAAAACTTTGCAGAATTGAGGAAATAATGTAAATATACAGATTGAAAATGCACTCTGAATATCAAGCCAAATACAGTCGCACCCAGATACATCATGATGAAAATGTGGGGTATTAAGGATAAAAACAAAAGTCTTAAAAACTACCAGAAATAAGAGACAGATTACCTAAAAGAATGAAAATTAAGACTGACAGCAAACATTTCACCAATAGGAGAGGCCATATAATAATAAAGCAATAAAAATAATTCTACAACTATTTATCTGAAATATTGGGACCAGATGTATTTCACAATTCAGGCTTTTTGAAAGGACGGAGGACATCAGAAAATTAATATGATCTATATATTGTCTATAACATACCACTCTCAGCACATTTAGCTAGCTCCCAGGAATAAAGCTTAAGCAGCAAGTTGAGAGGAGGAGGTTACTTAGCTTCCAGAAGCTTTCATAATCATATGAAGTGATAGAGACATCATGGTAGAGAAGATCTGATAGAATTGTACTTTGGAAGCTGCTAAGTAGATTACCACTCCTTTGTAAGATTTTGTTAACCAGTTTGCCTGTATTGCCTGTATAAAATAACCAAATTGCCTATTTGTGCGCAAATAGAGTATAAAGAAGTTAAAGTCTCTAGACTTTTTCCCCCAAAATCTCTCTCCTGCCAAAATCCCTTTCCTTCCCCCAGTGGTCTACTTTTAAATGTTTTTGGTTCACCACTTTAGAACCATACTTTTCAAACTTTTTTTCTTTTTTTTTTTTTGAGACAGAGTCTCACTTTGTTGCCTGGGCTAGAGTGCCATGGTGTCAGCCTAGCTCACAGCAACCTCAAACTCCTAGGTTCAAGTGATCCTCCTGCCTCAGCCTCCCAAGTAGCTGGGACTACAGGAACACGCCACCATGCCCAGCTAATTTTTTCTATATATTTTTAGCTGTCCAAGTAATTTCTTTCTATTTTTAGTAGAGACAGGGTCTCTCTCTTTGCTCAGGCTGGTCTCGAATTCCTGAGCTCAAACGATCCACCTGCCTTGGCCTCCCAGAGTGCTAGGATTACAGGCATGAGCCACCGCGCCCAACCCCACATTTTTCAAACATGTTTTTTGACCCAGACCCAAAATAAGAAATGTATTTTCTATCACAACCCAGAAATCACTCACATTCATTCTCACATACATAAATACCAGTTTTGGTAATAGTAATTATAATTATTATATGACACTCAGATATTTTCTATTTAACCTGAAAAAATGCTGGTTGTAACCTACTAAATTGATTTCATGACACACCAATAGGGTAGCAACCTGCAGACTGACAGTGATCTAGAAATTTTCTGTGCATGCATAAATATATATGTATATCATTTTATATAAAAATGGGGTCAGACCATACAAACTGTATCTTTGTGACACTGTAACTATCTTTACTCATATCCCTCTTTACATTATTTGGTAATATACTCTTAGGTGTCACTAAAAGTTAAAGCATAGCTATATTCTTATTTCTACACTTTCTATATTTTTTTATTCTGAAACAAACTATTTTCTACAGTGAGTCTCTATGATACAGAATCATCTGATTTAGTAGTCACCTTATTATATATCATAGCTCAAAAAGGTATTTTTAAAACCATCTATTAGAAATGCTACATTTTCGTATACAGAATTTCCTGTCAAACATGCTAAGCTGTCTACATCATGCTTATTCATTGAAATGGACTTTGAGAGTGGAGGTATCATTGCTTGAAAGAGTCACAGGTAATGTCCAGATCTCCTTCCTTTATGCCTCTGCTATACCCTTTTATGTATGTATGTGAAACTAGACTGTTTAATGATTAGTTTTGGTATGTAAAGTTTTATGAATTTAATCATAGACCTCTACGCTTTTCATAAGAGGGAAATATGATAAGGTATTTCTACCCTATATAAAAAGTTGCAAATAAAATATACAAAAACATTTACTGAGGGTATAGTACAATTTTATTAATAACTTCCAGATACCAAGTGAAGTATAAATATAATTTTTATTTAGAAAGAATAAGCATCTATGAATTTTATAACAAAAGGTAACATTTGGTAACTGACATAATAGCTTAACTAAGGTAGAACATTTAAGAATAACAAATGGAATATGCACCTTACAACTTTCATTTTTAATGTTTTATTTTGCAATAATTTCAGACTTACAGAAAAGACGTAAAATAGTACAAACTTCCTAGTACCAGGATCTTGGTTTCTAAACATCATGCTCTAATAAAAGGAACAAAGGATTCTTGATTATATGGATGGAGGAGGTAAAGTACAAGAAAAGGTAGATGTATCTTATAGTACCAGAAAGCAAGGAAATGCTAAAAAACAAAAGGATGGGGTCTTGTCAAAGGTCCATAGGAGCCTACCAAAAAAGAACTCCCAATGGCCAATGCTGGAATAATGTGAGTGACAAAATAATGTCATATTACATTATAACCCAAAGAATAAAATAAATATATTTAATATGAGTCCATACTGTTATAAATACATAATATGTAAACAAATCAGAGTCAAATCTTTCTTATAGGATTGGTAATATATATAGAAACTACTCCCTCCAGGATGTAAAGCTTAACTGTACCCCTGCTTCAACTCCTACTTTTGAGGGTGGGCTGGACTTAGTGACCCCCTTCTAAAGAACAGAGTGAGAAAAACAGGAACTTTACAGTAATGAATAATGGCAGTTACTACCTTAACCAAGATATCAAGGTTTACGTCACCAGGATATTATATAGATAGCATCTACTCACCCCCCACCAATAAGATGTAGCATTCTTTCCAAAAACCCAAAACCCTAGTATACTCATGAGAAATACATAAGGCAAACTAAATTGAAGTTTTAGTTTGAAATTGAATTTGAAATTGAATTTAGTTTGAAATTGAAACTACAAATATCTTACCAGTACTCCCTCAAAACTATCAGTTATGAAAAACAAGGAAAGACTGAGAAACTATCATAGACTAGAGGAGATTGGAGTGGTAGAACAACTAAATGTAATATGGTACCCTGGATTGGATCCTGAGCAAATAATGGACATTAAAGGAAAAAAATCAGTGAAATCTGGAGTTTAGCAAGACATTACTAGAAAAACAGGTGAAATCCAAATAGTCTGGGGTTTAGATAATAATATACCAATGTTGATCTCTAAGTTTTGAAAATGTGCTATATTAATTTAAAATAACATTAGAGGAAACTGGCCGGGCACAGTGGCTCAAGCCTGTAATCCTAGCTCTCTGGGAGGCCGAGGTGGGCGGATCCTTTGAGCTCAGGAGTTCGAGACCAGCCTGAGCAAGAGCGAGACCTCATCTCTACTATAAATAGAAAGAAATTAATTGGCCAACTAATATATATAGAAAAAAAAATTAGCCGGGCATGGTGGCACATGCCTGTAGTCCCAGCTACTTGGGAGGCTGAGGCAGCAGGATTGCTTGAGCCCAGGAGTTTGAGGTTGCTGTGAGCTAGGCTGACGCCACAACACTCACTCTAGCCTGGGCAATAAAGCGAGACTCTGTCTCAAAAAAAAAAAAAAAAATAACATTAGAGGAAACTGAAACTGAGTATAGTTAACTCACTGTACTATTTTTTCAACTGTGATAGATACAATATTGCTTTTTTCTCCCAGTTCCTGGCACAGGAAATAAAATTCTTAAGAGAGTTTCCTGATAATAAAGTTCTCGGGAGGAGCATCTTCTGTTATTCAAAGCAAGGCCCTTTCAACCTGAGTTTATACTAATAATATGTTAATAATAATAATAAGCATGAATAACCTCATGATGGAAGCCGATTGTCAAGGGAACCAACCATGAGATTAGATGGAACTATCAGCCCTACTCTCCAGACCTTTGGGGAAGGGAAAAAAGGCTAGAGATTACAGCTAATCACCAATGGCCAATGATTTAATCAATCATGCTATAAAATGGGCACATGCATGAAAACCTACACAAAGGGGTTCAGAGAGCTTCCACATTGGATGCATTCACATGCCAGGAGGGAGGATGTGTCCAAAACTCCACAGTAATCTCTGATTTGTAGCCAAGTTGGTCAGAAGTACTGGAGGCCTAGGACTTGCAATTGGTGTTTGAAGCAGGAAGGGCAGCAGTCTTTTGGGATGGAGGCCTTAACCTGGAGGTCTGACACTAACTCCAGGTAGACAGTTATCAGAATTGAATTAAATTATAGGACATGTCAGCTGGTATCCACAGAGAATGGGAGAATTGCTTGGTGTGAAAAACCCATACATTTGGTGTCAGAACAGAGTTTTTTAAATCTATTTTTCTAAATCTTAAATTATTCCAAAATAAAAAAGTTTATTTTTAAAATATACAAAGTATTTCCACATACACTTCACTCAGATTCCCCAACTTTAACAGTTTACCACATTTACCTTGTCAGTCTCTTTTTGTTCCCTTTAGTTTCTTTTTTCTGAATTTGCTAATAAGCTGTAGCCATCATTCCCTTTTACTCCTAAATATTTCAATGTATATTTCTTTTAACAGTATACTTATCAAAATAAGGAAATTAGGATTAATATAGTACTATCCAATCTACAGATCTTCACATTTCACTAATTTTTCTACTGATGTCCTTTATGACAAAAATAGAATAAAAGAACAAACAAAATAAAACAAAAACTATTTCTGTCTTAACTCATGATACAATCCAGGGTCATATACTATATTTGATTGTCATATCTCTTTAGTCTTTTTTGATCTGGAATGAGTTCCTCAGTCTTTGTACTTTATGACCTTGACATTTTTGAAGAGTATAAACTATTTGTTTTGAAAATATCCCTCAATTTGGGTTTGACCAATTTTCTTCATTTTACTTTCAGGTTATATGCATTTTTGTAAGATTATCACAGAAGTGATTGTGCTCTTCTTAGTGCATCCTATCAAGATGCATGACACCTAATTGTCCCACTACTGTCAATGTTAATTAACTTATACAACTTGCTAAAGGTGATGTGTGTCAGATACATCTACTATAAAGTTGCTTTTTTTTTACCATTTGAGATTAATAAGTATCACAAGATGCTTTGAGTATACAAAAACATCCTCCTTGTCATCAACTCTTTATACATTATTGTAGAATCCATTCATGATTTTTGCCTGAAACAGTTCCTGGTTATTCTTACTTATTTGCTTTTTCATATGAAGATTATATCATCTTGTCTAGCACCATAAAAAAGAATGTTGGTATTTTTATTGAGATTATGTAAAAATCATAAAGTGGGAGAAATTGTCTTTTCACTGGTTCAAATCTAGTTTTGTGTCTTTTGCAAGTGTTTTAAAGTTTTTCTCAAATAGCTTTTATATGCTTCTTGTTATATTTATTCCTAAGTATTTTATCTTCTTTATTGTTATTTTATTGGGATTTTCCCTAACACTGTATCCTCTAACTGGTAATTGTTTGTATATGTAACCAATATTGATTACTGAATACTGATTTCATAGCTTACTAGGTACTGAATTCTTTTACTGAGTTAGTTTTACCATTGATTCTCTAGGGCAAACATCTATACACTTCTGTAAAAATACTAGACAGTACATATTTTCATTTTTGTATGCCAAAAAGTTTCTATCATAACTTTTCAATTCTGCTGGTATAGTGCAAAAGTAGACACAGGCAATACAAAACCAAACCAATATGGCTAGATTTGGCTCTCAGTTTGCTAACCTGTGATTTTCCAGGTATACTTTCATATCACCTGCAAATAGAAAATAGTTTTATTTCTTCTGATCATAATGCCTCTACTGATTGCTCTTATTTAACTGTAGTGGCTAATATCCCCAGTAAAATGTTGAATAATAGTATAGTTACCCTTGCCTTGCTCTTAATGGTAGTAGTGAAAATGTCTCTAGTGTTTCCCATAAAGTAAGATGATGATGGCTTTAGGACTAAGGTATATATTTTACCCTGTTAAAAAAAATCTGTCAATTCCTGTTTTTCTGAGTGTTTTTATTAGAAAATAATTGATTTTTACTGAAGGTCTTTTCAGCATCTATGGAGATAATTACATGATTTGTTTCCTTATCTCCCTCTCTCTCCCCCCCTCCCTCCCTCCTTCCTTCCTGGCTCTGTTGCTCCAGGCTGGAGTGCAAAGGCACAATCATAGTTCACTGTAACCTCAAACTCCTGGGCTCAAGCAATCCTCTTGCTTCAGTCTCCTGAGTAGCTAGGACTAAAGAATGGCATGTATCAGCACACCCAGCTAATTCTTAAATTTTGTGTAAAGACGGGGTCTTGTTGTTGCCCAGATTGGCCTCGAAATCCTGGACTCAAGGGGATCCTCCTGCCTCGGCTTCCCAAAGTGCTATTACAGGCGTGGACCACCGTGCCTGGCTTTTATATCTATTAATATGGTATATTATCTTAATAAGTTTCCTAATATTGAAACAAGCTTGTTTTCTTGGAATACAGCTGATGTTTGAAAAATGTAGGGGTTGGAGTCTGACCCCCTGAGCAGTCAAAAATCCACATATAATTTTTTTTTTTTTTTAGAGATGAGATCTCACTATGTTGCTTAGGCTGGCCTCTAACTCCTGGGCTCAAGCAATCCTCCCTCCTCAGCCTCCCAAGTAGCTGGGACTATAGGCATGCACCACCATACCTGGCTGGAAATTATCTTTTTCATCTAGGTTTTTAATTTATTTTGAAAGAAAAGTAGGTTCTTATGATATTTTTCAAAATCGAGATATAATTCACATATCATAAAATTCATCCTTCTAAAGTATTATGTTTTAAAGTGTTATGTCTCCCTTTATCCTCATCAAATTCATATGCTGAAGCCCGAACCTCCACTACCTCAGAATGTGATTGTATTTGGAGATAGGGCCTTTAAAGAATTAAGGTAAAATATCTTATGCATGGATCCTAATCCAATATGACTAGTGTCCTTATAAGAGGAGGTTAGGACACAGATAACACACAGACCTAAGGGTGACCATGTAAGGACTGTGAGAAGTTGGCCATATTCAAGCCAAGGAAGCGGCCTCAGAATAAAATCAACCCGTCTGACACCTTGATCTTGAATTTCTAGTCTCCAGACTGTGGGAAAATAAATTTCTCTTATTCAAGCCACCTGGTCTGTAGTATTTGTTATGGCAACTCTAGCAAATGAATACATAAATTATACAATTCAGTGTTTTTTAGTATATTCAAGAGTTCATGAAACCATCACTAATATCTAGTTGCAGAACATTTTCATCACCTCAAAAAGAAAATCCACATCCATAGCCATCACTCTCATTTCCTACTTTTCCCAGTCCCTGGCAACCATTAATCTAATTTCTATCCCTATAGATTTGCCTATTCTGGACATTCCATATAAATGGAATCCACAAATGTGACCTTTTGTGTTTGACTTCCATAACTTAAGACGATATTTTCAAGGTTCATTCATGTTGTAGAATGTAACAGAACTTCATTCCTTTTTATGGCTGAATAACATTCCATTGTTATATATATACTACATTTTGTTTATCCATTTGTCCAGTGATGGACAATTAGGTTGTTTCCATATTTTGGCTATCATGAATACTGCTATGAACATTACTGTACAGGTTTTTTTGTGACATGTTTTTAATTCTCTTGTGTATATAGCTAGGAATGAAATTGCTGAGTAAGTTATATGGTAACTACATTTAACTTCTATACTGTTTTCCCAAGCAGCCATACCATTTTACATTTCTACCAGCAATGTATGAGATTTCCAATTTCCCACATCTTCATCAACATTTGGCATTCTCTTTTTTATTATAGCCATGCTAGTATGTGTGAAAAAATATTTCCTTGTAGTTTTGATTTGTATTTCCCTAATGACTCATGATATTGGGCATCTTTTCATGAATTCATTACGAATTTTGATATCTTCTTTTGAAAACTGTCTATTTAAATCCTTTGCCTATTTTAAAATTAGGTTATTTGTCTTTTTATTTTTGAGTTGTAAAAGGTTCTTTATATATTCTGGATACGAGTCCCTAGTCAGACATATGATTTACAACCTTTTTCTCACATTCTGTGGGTTATGTTTTCACTTTGGCATCCTTTTAAGCACAAAGTGTTTTATTATTTTACAAGGTCCAATTTACCTCGCCTTCTCTGGTTGTTTATGCTTGTATTACATCTAAAAAAACACTGGTGAGTCCAAGGTCAAAAGGATTTACATGGTTTCTTCTAAGAGTTTGATAGTTTTAGTACTTACATTTAGATCTTTGATCCTTTTAAAATTAATTTTTGTGCATGGTGTGAGGTAGAGAATTATATTCTCTGCATGTCAATTTCCATTTGTCCCCGTACAATTTGTGGAGGCTTTTTGTTCCTTATTGAATTGTCTTGATATTCTTGTTGAAAATCGATTGACCAATAAACCCAATATAAGGGTTTATTTCTAGACTCTCAGTTCTGTTCATTGATCTATATGTCTATCTTTATGCCTGTTTGTTTTTGGAGGGGGGTTATAGGTATTAGAATTAAGTGAGCCTCACTTTCTATTTAATCTTCATTTTCTATTTTATTTTTAAATTAGTTTTATATTTAAGAAAATGGTTTTATATAGTTGAAGTTTAATATATATAAACAGAACTGGCTGTTTGAAGTAATTTGCAAAATTCCTAGTTCAAGAATGACCTCTGCTTTTAGTAAAGTATGGTTTCTTTAATAGCTGAATTTGGGGGCAAGTGTGAGGAGATTTGTCCTCCAATTTTTAAAGTATTTTTCTGTTTTGCAGGATCCTAAATTTTCCCCTCTTGCTTCTTTGCTTTTCTTAATGGTTTAGTTTCCAAAGGGCCCTTATCCCTTCCTACTTTAATCTCTTCTCCCCCAAAAAGCTGCCTTTCCAAAACTGCCTCCTTGAATCTCATACAAACTTGTAAGAACCTTCCCTGTAGTCTGCTCTGATCTATCAATATTTCTTGGGAGGCACTTCTTTTAGAAGTAATTTTAGACCAATCTTAAGCCGGTTGCTAGCTCCTTTTTTCTCCTGTCCAATTTTCCCCAGATCATCACTGCTTTCCATCAAGGGCAAGGGGCATGAATGATGGCTGGCTACGTTTTGGTATATATTTTTCTACTTATGAGGATAACCTAAAGTTGGAACATTCTCTGTGTTCTGGGTTATGTTAGCATATGGTTTATGTAGTTTTATTTTTTATTTATTGTTTTTAGCAGATGTGTAGAGAAATTCAGATTAATGCATTTGCTTTTACTTTACCTACCTAGTCAATCTTTTAATATTTTTGTAAATTTTATTTTTTTTCTGCACAAAGAATTGTCAGGTTTTAATAGTCTGGGATATGCCTACTATAGTACTACAGTGGTAATACTGCTTAAGGATGATACTAAAACTAGTTAATTTTCATTGACTCATTAGTTAATACAGCATAAGATGAATTCTTCCAAAAGATGCTGTACTCCCATCATAACATTCAAACAATTCATAAATCATGTGGCATCTAATTAATAATGACAATACAAAGAAATGTTAATTAAAATACAAAATAATGCAAATGTCTTCTATGCAAAGGAGTTACTTGCTTTTGTTTAGGTCTCTCTCCATTAGGGAAATTATTTTTATTTAAACAGATTAGTTTAATAAATAAGCAGTTTATCATACTATTTATATAAGAGACTATTTGAATCACAGTCTATACCAATTTTGGCTCTTTTTGATCTTTGCTCACAAGAGAGACCATGTAAAAAACTTAATGACCACATTACTAAAAATAAAACATCAAATGAAATTACTATATTCTTAAATATAAATATCTTATATAAGTTTATACTTAACAGAAATTACATTGGACTATTCATTTTTTAAAAATTTAAATTAAATTTTTTTCTTTTATTTCACAGTATTATGGGAGTACAAATGCTTTGGTTACATATATAGCCTTTGCACCACTTGACAGCATGTCCATCCCCCAGGCAGTGCGTACAGCATCCGTTAGGTGTGGATTTACCCATCCCCTCCACCACTCCCACCTGCCCAATGCCCTAATGAATGTTACCTCTGGAATACTCATTTTAATGATGAAGATTTTTTTTTTTTTTGAGACAGAGTCTCACTTTGTTGCCCAGGCTAGAGAGAGTGCTGTGGCGTCAGCCTAGCTCACAGCAACCTCAATTTCCTGGGCTCAAGCAATCCTTCTGCCTCAGCCTCCCAAGTAGTTGGGACTACAGGCATGTGCCACCATGCCCGGCTAATTTTTTGTATATATATTTTTAGTTGGTCAATTAATTTCTTTCTATTTTTAGTAGAGACAAGGTCTCACTCTTGCTCAGGCTGGTTTCGAACTCCTGACCTCGAGTAATCCGCCCCTCTCTGCCTCCCAGAGTGCTAGAATTACAGGCGTGAGCCACCGTGCTTGGCCAAGACATTTCTTTAAATTGTCATGAATTAATATTTTTAGTTTATTTTTGGAGCCACAATAGCATTCGTTAGGTGTTACTACATCGATTTTATTTTATATAGGAGTTAGAGTTGATTAATGGGAATTTGGAATTCTTCAGTTTCCCTCAGTTAAATACTATGTGATCTTAGGTAAATAACCTTGCCTCTCTCAGCTTTTGTTTTTTCAAATGAAATATGTAATTAATTTCATAATACCCATTATAAAAGAGGTTTTGAAAGATTTAATTAATGTTTATAAAATACTTTGAAATATCAGAATGAAAAAATTCCATGTAAATTACTAATAATTATAATTTTGCCTAGTATATATCACTATGCTAACTATCAATGCCACATTATGGTATCTTATAAAGCCAAGAGTTCTCTAACAAGCTACTCTTTCTACTTGATATAAAAATATTTTATTAAAAGGTACTGCTATTTCATGTACATAAGAACATTTAGCCCTTTCTAGCAAATGATATGCATTATATAATATTGCAAATAGTCTACTTTTCTCAATATAAAAATATTTTAATATGAACTATTGCTACCTCATGTATTAAGAATGTCTAGCCCTTTCCATTATATTTTTATATAATAGGTGAGCTGACTTTTAATAATTCTCTAAAAATTGCCGGGCGCGGTGGCTCACGCCTGTAATCCTAGCTCTCTGGGAGGCCGAGGTGGGCGGATCATTTGAGCTCAGGAGTTCCAGACCAGCCTGAACAAGAGCGAGACCCCATCTCTACTATAAATAGAAAGAAATTAATTGGCCAACTAATATATATAGAAAAAATTAGCCGGGCATGGTGGCACATGCCTGTAGTCCCAGCTACTTGGGAGGCTGAGGCAGCAGGATTGCTTGAGCCCAGGAGTTTGAGGTTGCTGTGAGCTAGGCTGACACCATGGCACTCACTCTAGCCTGGGCAATAAAGTGAGACTCTGTCTCAAAAAAAAAAAAAAATAATAATAATAATAATAATAATTCCCTAAAAATCAATGCTTTCTTTCTCAATACTTCTTAGGAGTTAAAATCTATTTCTTTTATAATTTTATCCAAAGCACTAATGACAATTTTAAAATTTCTACCAGTTATAAATATTTCTTACATAATTTAATAATATCTTGAACTGAAGATTTTTTTAGCAATAAAACAGTATTTACTTTACCTGCCCAAAACATATTAGCATATATGTACTATTACCAGATAAAAACTACTTAACCTCTTTAAGCAACTTAAAAAAAGAAAAAAAATTACATAAAACAATGTGTCCATTCATTTCTTCAACATTTAGTGAGTGCCTACAGCTTTGCAAGGACTTCCCTCTGGTAATCCCAGATATTAGAAGTAGGATATGGTGATAGGGCAAGGAATATAGGGTGCAGTCAGATAAACCCAGTATCAGAGGGGCTGATGACATACAACTGAGGACAGTCTCAAGCCACCTTTGTAAAACTGTGATGCCCTTTCATTGGATGTTTTTGGATTGTATAGCAAATCAATTTTTAAGTTGGTCCAAGCACATCAACACTATTATTAAAAAGCTAGTGTTAGAGGCCGGGCACGGTGGCTCAAGCCTGTAATCCTAGCTCTCTGGGAGGCCGAGGTGGGCGGATCATTTGAGCTCAGGAGTTCCAGACCAGCCTGAGCAAGAGCGAGACCCCATCTCTACTATAAATAGAAAGAAATTAATTGGCCAACTAATATATATAGAAAAAATTCGCCGGGCATGGTGGCACATGCCTGTAGTCCCAGCTACTTGGGAGGCTGAGGCAGC
Source organism: Mirza zaza (assembly GCA_008750895.1). Classification (NCBI taxonomy): domain Eukaryota; kingdom Metazoa; phylum Chordata; class Mammalia; order Primates; family Cheirogaleidae; genus Mirza; species Mirza zaza. Next base: position 22,605 of record VSMD01068409.1, on the reverse strand, counting down.
AGGATTGCTTGACCCCAGGAGTTTGAGGTTGCTGTGAGCTAGGCTGACGCCATGGCACTCACTCTAGCCTGGGCAATAAAGTGAGACTCTGTCTCAAAAAAAAAAAAAAAAAAAGCTAGTGTTAGAAACAAACTCTGAATTTTCAAATTTTATTCTTCATGGAGCTTACAGTAAATTAGAAGATATATGCTCTTTAATATTTTGCTTTAGCACTTTTATTAATCAGTCACCCTAATGTTGCTTTGTACTTCTTTCTAAACATCTGAATCCTATCCCTCTTTCTGGGTCCAGTTGTAATGCTATATCCATAAAGTCTACAATGCTTTTTTCATCCTGTATTATAATGCATTCAGTCTATCAACTCAAAATTCCTAGAACCTTATTTATCTATATTGCTTATCTGCCATGTACTGGAAGATAGGAAGTCCAACATTAAGGCGCTGGCAGGACTGGTGTCTGATCAGGGCTGGTCTCTGCTTCTAAGATGGTGCCTTGCTGCTATATCTTCCAGAAAGGGGGAATGCTGTGTCCTCACATGGCAGAACAGAAGAGAGCAAATCCACTCCATTCAAACCTTTTTTTAAGGGCCCTAATCCCATTCATGAGGGCCTTGTAAAGCACCTAGCTCTTAATACCATCATATTTGTAGTACTATGATACTACCTGTGAATTTTGGGGGATATTCAGAACACAGCATTTCCCTAATAGCACACTCGTGATTTACAAAATAATTACAGTTGTCCCTCAATTACAGGTATAATATACCATATTCACAGTATACAAATGAAATTGGTTCCGGGACTCCTGCCACTCCCATACCAAAATCCAAGAACGCTTAAGTTACCTATATAAAATGGCTTAGTATTTTGCACATAACCCATACATATCCTCCCCTGTACTTTAAATAATCTTTAGATTACTTATAATACCAATACACAGTGAATGCTTTGTCGATAGTTGTTATATTATGTTTTAAATATGTATTATTTTTTATCATTGTATTGTTTTTCTTATTAGTTTCTTTCCTCAAATGTTTTCAGTAAGGGGTTGATTGAATCCTTGGATATAGACCCCATGGATACAAAGGGCTGACTGTATAAAATAGTAAATTCTATCTAATTGTAAGGTTCACCTATCAGAATCTTTTTACAATAATGAACAGGGTGAATAATTTCTCAGTCTCATAAAGTGATACTTCATTTTTATTTGGGAAAGATGTTCAAGTAAAATTTATGTTAAATTTTTAGTTGTTATATAGATTTGATGGTTAAATATATGATCTAATTATGCCTGTTAGTGAAAATTTAACTGGCAAACACATTTTTTGATTAAAGAAAAATATTACTACATTTTGATGTGCTAAATAGAGCAATGCTTGGTCTCCAATAAAACTACAGAATAAAATTTATTTCTAACCAATGAATCAAAAAGAATATTTTAAAGTATTCTATAAATAAAACCTACATGTGATTAGTATTGGAATCACCAGCAACCACACTAAAAGACATTATTTATTGTTGAAATGAAATTTATATATACAATTTCCAGTGCAAATTTTAAAACAGAATACATTCAATTATAGACACAAACAGAATCTGTTCATTTTTTAATTTTTTCTCTTCCCATTAATTTGTATAAGTAATAATGAAGGCTAACATATTCCAACATATTTCTTGATTTTTAATAGGAATATATGGTCCCTTTTCTGTTACTGCTACTTAAAAAATTTACAATGTGTTTTTTAATGATTATATTGGGTATTTAAAAAATTCTACTTTATATTTTATTCTTAAAATATCTTTTCTATACCTACCTTACATTAATAATTTTTGTACATTTTTTCCACTATTCTTCTCCTGCATAAAATAAGAATACTTCAGTGATAATCTGTGCCAATTTTGCTCTGACAAAGTCTAAATTCCATGTTTGGTTCTGCTAGCAAGAAAATAAAAGTCTTCTAAATAAGGTATAAAAGCTTCTATTCAATGTCTGAGAGTTGCTCTTCTCTCACTTTGCTTGATTAAAAAGCAAATGCTTGTAGTATTTTTAGTTTTATATATTTTTCTTTTACTAAGGAGAATAAATGCTAAATGTGTCTATGTAGCTTTCTTGCGAGTGTAAATAAGAATAAATACTAGTTTTTATTTTTGGACATGACCAAGAAGAAATATTAACATTCAACTTAAAAACCCAAACTGGGCATGGTGGCTCATGCCTTTAATCCCAGCGACTTGGAGAATGAGGCAGGAGGATCACTTGTGCCCAGGAGTTCGATACCAGCCTAGGCAATATAGTGAGATCCAGTCTCTACGAAAAGTGAAAAAAAAAAAAAAGTAGTCGGGCATGGAGCCTGAGGCAGGAGGACTACTTGAACCCCGGAGTTTGAGGCTGCAGTGAGGTATGACTGTGCTACTGCACTCCAGCCTGGATGACAAAGTGAGACTCCATCTCTTCAGGGGCAAAAAAAGAAAAACCAACAAAAAACTTCTTTACCCAAATGTTTTTGAGACAAATTTTCATATGCTCAATTAATTTTTTAATGCTACAATTTAATTAATGACATGTTTAGAAATTATATATAAAGCCATTCAAAATCCTGATATACAACTTCACAAAAATAATTTGATTTTAGAACTACTCTAGCAATTTATATTATTATCAGTAATAATAAAATTGGTGTACCAGAAAAGTATTTGGTTATTCATCTGAGAAAGTAAAGCCTTACCCAAAACAGTCATATCAGTATATTCATAAAACTCTCAGCATATGAGAAAATAAAATATTTGGTAAAATTATTTTTATATTTCTATTCATATTGTAGGACCTAATGTAACATGCAAACACATGTTCAAAACTTTCAATTCAAGTGTAACTATTTGACTAAAAATAAGCTTTAAAAAATTGCCTTAATAAATGGAGTCGAAAACAATAAATCACTATCCCTCAAAAAAGCCTTTCTATAAATTTAGACAAAATTAATCCTATGCAAACAAATGAAACAAGTACCAAGTTAACGTCCTCCAAAAACGAGGTTAAAATATAATTTTGAAGTGCCGAGTTCTTGGCTTTTTTGAAAAGAACAATATTCAACTCACAGCAAATTGACAACCACCCCCAACATGCTTTTATGCTATACTAAAGGCATTAAATATACTCTAAATATTTTAAGTATGTCACCATTACCATACCATTTATGATGATGTAATAGGAAAAAAATGCAAGATTTCTTCCATGGTACAAATGGCAGGCTTGATTAAAGCTCCATGGTAAGAAACTTAGATTGGACTCTGGGATAGGGAACAGAGTAATTTCAGAAACTAATTAAGTAGGACATGTGCATAATTTGTAAAAAATTATGATATCTCAAAGTACTGATAAGGTTTTAAAATAACTGAAATATACGTATTCAATGGCTTTAGAAAACTGCTGAGAAAGAGAAACAAGAATAGTGGAAAAAGGAAGTTAAGATCATTCCTAGGCAGGCTAGTAGCATAACATGTACTGTAGAACGCAAACGAGTTAAATGGCTGATTCTGAAGAAAACAAGAGTTTCCTTATACAAGTATTCCTTATACTTGAATAGGTAGGTGACAGAAATATAGACAGTATTAATAAATAAGAAAGATTCAAAATCAACTCTAAATGGATTAAAGACTTAAATGCAAGACCTAAAACTATAAAACTGCTAGTAGAAAACATAGGAGAAATAGACCAGGTCTAGGGATAGGGTTCCCTATACTGATAGGCAAAAATTTTATGGCTAAGACTTCAAAAGCACAGACAACAAAAACAAAAATACACAAATGGGACTATATTAAATTAAAAGGCTTCTTTATGGAAAGGAAACAAAGTGAAGATTCAACCTGTTGAATGGGAGAAAATACTTGCTAACTATTCATCTGACAAGGGACTAATATCCAGAATATACAAAAAATTCAAACATCTCAACAGCAAAAAACCCAAATAATCCCATTAAAAAATGGGCAAAGGAAGTCAGGCACGGTGGCCCATAACTGTAGTTCCAGCTCCTCAGGATACTGAACAGGAGGATTGCTTGAGCCCAGGAGTTGGAGGCTGCAGTTAGCTATTATTGTGCCTCTACATTCCAGCCTGGGTGACAGAGCAAGACTCTATCTCTTCATGGAAAAAAAAAAAAAAAAAAAAGTAAAAGGCCAGGCAGGGTGGCTCATGCTCGTAACCCTGGCACTCTGGGAGGCCAAGATGGGAGGATCGCTTGAGACCAGGAGTTTGAGACCAGCCTGAGCAAGAGCAAGACTCTGTCTCTACAAAAAATAGAAAAATTAGCTGGGCATTGTGGTATGTGCCTATAGTCCCAGCTACTTGGGAGGCTGAGACAGGAGGGTTGCTGGAGCCCAGGAGTTTGAGGATGCAGTGTGCTAAGATGATGCCACTACACTCTAGCCTGGGAGAGAGAGCAAGACTCTATCTAAAAAAACACGTGGGCAAAGGCAAAAGACTTGAATAGACATTTTAGACATTTCTCAAGACATAAATGTACAAATGGCTAAAAGATGTATGCAAAAATGCTCAATATCACTAATCATTAGGGAAATGCAAATCAAAACACAATGAGATATCATCTTACCCTAGTTAGAATAGCTATTATCAAAAAGGAAAAAAAATAACAGTTGCTGGTGAGGATGCAGAGTAAAGGAACTCTTATACACTGTTGGTGGGAATGTAAATTAATCACAGTCATTAAGGAAAACAGTTTGGAGGTTTCTTAAAAAACTAAAAATAGAACTGATCAAACAATCCCACTAGTGGGTATTTATCCAAAGGAAAAGAAATCAGTATATCAAAGGGATATCTGCACCTTCATGTTTATTGTAGCACTATTCACAACAGCAAAGATATGAGATCAACTTAGGTCTCCATCAGTGGATGAATGGATAAAGGAAATGTGCTGTATATACACAATGAAATGTTATTCAGCATAAAAAAGAACGAAATTCTGTCATTTGCAGCAACATGGATAGAACTGGAGTACATTAAGTGAAATAAGCCAGACATAGAAAGACAAAATGGCACATGTTCTTACACATATATGGTAGCTAAAATGTTGATTTCATGGAGGTAAAGAGTAGAATGATAGTTAACAGAGGCTGGGAAATGGGTAGGGGGAATGAAGAGAGGTTGGTTAATAGGTTTAAATATACAGTTAGATAGAAGGAGTAACTAATGTTTGATAGTAGAAATGGTAGATATAACAATGTATTGTATATTTCAAAATAGCTAGAAAAGAGGACTTATAATGTTCCTGAACATAAAAATTATAAACTCTCTGGGTGAGAAATATTTTAAATGACTTGATTATTATATTCTATGGATGCAACAAAATATCAGAGGTACCCTATAAATATATACAAATATTATGTATCAATAAGAAACCTATATGATTTGCAAAAAGCAAATATTAGATATTACCATATCTTTTCAATGCCACACCATTTATGCAAAATAAAGAATATCTATACGATTGCCCTTGCCATAGAGAGGCTTCTTAGAAGGTTAGGTTGAGGATGATAAAAATAGGAAACAGAAACTTTGAAATTCAGCATATGAAAGAGAATTCTAAGCTATCAGGCAGATAAAGAAATACATAAGAGTTAAGGGCTGTATGAGCATAGCTAAATGACAGACAGGTTTATAAAGTAGAAGGGTGAAAATTAATAATAGTCAATAAGACCCTAACTTAGAGAAGAAGCTCTTAATTTTTAGAAACTCTAAAAATTAAGAAGCTCTTAATTTTTAGAAAACTAAAAATTAAGGTGAGTGGTGTGGGCAAGTGGTGAACATATTTAGATACTGAAAGGTATGTCAGAGTCAGTCATAGAGGATATAAAGTTTAACAAAGGAAGGTCAAATGGGGACATTCTGTGGATAAAAGGCAACCACGGAATTTAGATTGTTTGGAACAATTCTGATTTCAAATATGTCTGTCAAATCATTTTGTCCTGATTTTGAGTTCAGAAAATATGGTCACTATTATACCTACTGGCATCCTAGTGAATTCCTAGCAATTCCTAGCAAATGTCTTTAACAGCAAAATCTCATTAACTTTTTTCATAATGATAATTACCTGGAGACTGAAATCAGAGAGACTACATTAAATAAAAACACAACCAGCCAATCTTAAAAACAAAGACATACTTATCAGTGGTCTTTACCTATTTAGTAGCATCAATAAAAAACTAGAATCTGCAAGCTCTGTTTAGCATAGGAAATTGGTGCCATACTCACCTCTGATAATACCATCAGTGCTGGGCAGGGATGAAGCCATAATCTGCCAAAATCTGTACCATCCTTGCCAGATTTGGGGATTCTGTAGAGAAGTTACCACTACCAGGTCTGACTACCATAGCTCAGGAAAATGGTGCAGTCATTCCTCTTAATGTAGAATAAACTTGAGAAGATGTTTAAGGGACCTATATAATATTAAGCCCCAGAAAGAAATAATATTAGTGGTGGTTCAGACATGGAATGTAATAGCTAACAATTACGGAATGCTTACTATGTTCTAGGAATTGATGCATTATCTCCTTTAATCCTTCCAATAACCTATGGGGTACAGGTATTGTTACTAACCCCATTTTACAGGAAACCTAGGCTTAACTAGGTTAAGGAACTGCTCAAGATAACAAAGGTGGTAAGAGGCAGGGCTGGGATTTGAACCCATACAAATACAGTCCGGTTCTTCAGGGTGCATATACACATGTATATAATCACAATGCTACATAGCACTCAAACAGGGTGGAAAAAAATTATTTTTCTTTAAAGGGCAAATTAATTTCCTCAAAAGTAATCCCTGCTCACTTTATCCCATATCAGACGCTTAATCTTCAATGAATATACTAAAAGTTAAATTGGTATTTATGTGCTAGCTTTAATAATCGAACTTTAAAACTTACAGTATTTTACAATTTATCATAGTGAATCATGGACAGTCTGTTAGTCTCCAAGATACAATAAAATAAAGATGATAGTGATTGATACTCCATTCCCTTCTGATGAAATGGCAATTACATGTAAACACCATATTTCAGTTATTGGAATTATCTGGATCCAATGGATTGCTTTACAAAATAGGTCATTTAAAAATATCAAGTGCCTTCAGCGTGCTTCCAAGTTTCAATAACTGATGTTTACCGTTAAAGAAAAACTTCTGTTTGATACATTATTCAAAATCCACGTATCATCTAAACCTGGGTAAATTGTGGCGTTTTTCTCTAATGTACTAACTGTTATTCATTAGTACTTATTTACATCTTAGTTTACCACATTTACAGTTCTTTGAAAGTTTTGCCTAATATCCATTAGACCCTTTACCTCACAATTTTCCTCGCTTTCTAAATAGGTGGATTTTTTTACTGCGAAATCTATAGTTACGCTATCAAAGGTTCATGTCACGATTTTGGAAGACAGGATGGTAAAAGTAACCCACCACCAAGACTTAATTACTACAGGAAATTACCACAAGGTTGGAAAATCTGCTCCAACCCTTAAGGGGAAGGGCTTAATAGGGCGGGCAGGGAGACAAGCCGGGAGGAGGGGAGGTCGGAAAAGGCAGTGCTTGATTCAATTCAATGAACATTCACTGCGCCACTTACCAAGCGCCACAAAAACAAAACAAAACAAAACAAAAAACAAAACAAAACAAAAACCGAGCTGGGCAGTATTTCTAGCAGTGGGCCCTGCAGGTTTGCCCGAGGGGGCAAGAACCTGTGGGCGGGGACCCGGGCACCGGGGAGCGAAGGGGCTGGCTCAGAGACCCTCGCCAGTCGAGCGAGGACGGCCGACCAGGGCCGGGCCTCCAGCGCCCAGCTCCCAGCGCCCGCACACTCGCCAGCCCAGCCGCCAGCACTCGGGCCGATCTGCCGCTGCCGCTTACCAGTGGCGCCTCGCTGGCTCCCCGGGGGCAGCTCTTCAACGGTTGCCGCAGTCAGAGCACCACCCCGCGGTGGGGTACGTCGAGCCCGCCCGCAGCTCTCGGATTCCCGCAGCGCCGCCACTCTCGCGAGATGCCGGGAAGTCCGCGAAGTGGGGGAGGATGCGAAGGGAGGGGCGCTTAACGGTGGCGGCTGGTTCTGCGCCGGATCCGGGAGAGGGGCGGGCGCCATTGTGCTTAGCTGCGGACTTCTTTTCCTCAGTCACAGGCCTAGAACTCCGAGGAGGAAGGCGGTGGCGTGCTTGCTGCAAGCGGGACGCGCCCAGTTCAGCGCCGGCTCAGGAGCAGGGGTAATAAGACGCGGGGCTTGGGCTTCCACCTCCCGGGGAGCTGGTTCGAGACAAGGCCGCGGGTGGGGGAGGGGAAGAAACGAAGCGTAGGCCTAGGGGCGCGAAGGCCGCTTCCCCGCCGGATTGGGGTGCAGGAGCTTGGTCCGGGACCGCTGGTACGGTGCGGGGACTGGGCACAGACCTCCTCCGTTGGTGGCCTTCCGTCCCGTGGTGGAGTTTATGACGGGTGGCGGAGTCAGATTGTGCGTTTTATGGACGGGTGGTGGGCGAGGGGCTTGAGCCCTGCTTTGGCCTGGCGCGGCCTCCCCTTGGGCTGGGTTCTGGAGGATCTTCTGGAGCCCGGTGGTCCGGGGGTGTCGCGAGTGAGGTATTTGGAGAGCGCGGTGTTGATGGCGGGCAGGGTTAGGGCTGGGCCGCCCCAGCCTCGGACGGAAGTGACTTTGTCAGCCCCTTAGATTCAGCCCTTTGCTCATTGATAGCTCCAGTTCTTGAATATCGTGACACTTTGGGGGGAGGGGGTTTCTTACTGTGTTTTGATAAATGCTGTGTTTTTTAAATTGAAATAGGTGGTTATATGTATATTAAAAAGGACCTGTTGGCTTAAGAAGTAAAAAGATGGAAGGCGCCAGTAGTAGAATACGCCCTCATTTTGATGAAGCTGCGTAGTGAAGATGAATGTGTACACACACACACCAAAAAATACTACAGTTAATACTTTTTCCAGTTTACTAAAGTAAATATATAAGGGGAAAATCTCTGGGTAATAAATTCGTCACTACTGGTGTCGTTTGGTACTACTAAGAGTAAACGTGCCAAGTAAAATTGAATTTAGTAAGATTTTTTTCCGATTTTGTAGGCCTTGTAAGGCATTTTTCTTATTTATTGTTATGAATCTCCCGTTCCTTCCGCCTATTTCCTCTTTTCTGTCCGAAGCTAAGAGGTAGGGGTTGAAGACGAATTTTTGGCTTAAAAATCAAAACAGCATATTGTTAAGGCAAGACATAGTGTAACTAGATTTCTCCTTGAGGTAGAAAAATTTTCAGAAATGGAGTCAGTATTTCATATAATAGCTATACAGCATTTTATGAAATAGCAGTGGTGCATGAGGCAGTAGTGCGGGAGTCAGAAGATCTGGGTTTGAGTCTTGATTTTTGCCATAATTATTTTATCTCTTCAGCTTTCTTCAGGAACGTGGAAGATAATTCCTAGAGTTGAAGTGAGGATTAAGTTATATGAGGTTCTGTGTGAAGCAATCAACACACTTTTTCCCCTAAAACTTTTGTTCAAAATAATACTTTCAGTGTACATTTTTTTTTAATGATTGTAAACAATTGAAGTTGATAACTAAAGTCCAGTTGTTTGTATCCAAGCATTCTGGTCAGAAAAACCTTAAGAATTTATTTTGCCAGTAATATGTCCTCCACAGAATCCTGACTGCTTCACACACACAATGGTATGTATTTATGTAAGTTCTATATTACATATGTTTCATAGATAAAAGCTGTTTACAGCTCTTCTTTTGCTCTAAATTATACCACAAAGTAAGCATAGTCAGTTTGCGTATTCTTGGGTTTTTTTTTTTTTTTCAGTTGCCTGCTGGGTCAGGTGTATTGAATAATAATTTCTACTTTTTTATGTACAAATGATTTTTTTTTTCTGCCACACTGGTAGGAGGGCTTATTTTTCCAGGTAAAGCACCAAGGTGCTCCTCTATACTCTACATATAGGCATAAAAATGTCAAATAATTGACGTGGACATAAGAGTCATCCATGACTCTCGTGTGGCCAATTTTTAATCAGCTCCATATCCACCTCACACAACGCTTTTTGCTAGTATATGTTCTTGAATTGCCTATATTTTAATATGTTTGGAAAATTTTATCGTGTAAAAGCTATCAACGTAAAATATTGTTTTCTTTTTGTTTTTTAGTTTGTTTTTTTGAGGCAGTCTTGCTCTGTCACCCAGGCTGAAGTGGCACGATAGATCATAGCTCACTGCAGCATGGAACTCCTGGGCTCAAGTGATCCTCCACTTCAGCCTCCTGAGTAGCTGGGACTACAGGTGCATGCCACCATGCCTGGCTAATTTAAAAAACAGGTTTTTTTTCAGATATGAGGTGTGCTGTGTTACTCAGGCTGGTCTTGAACTCCTGGCCTCAAGCAGTCCTCCTGCCTCTGTCTCCCGAAGTGCTGGGATTATAGGTGTGAGATAATGCCAGGACCAGTAATTTTTAATTTGTTGTAGTATAGCTGCTAGATTAGGGCTTCACATTATAAGAATGAGCTTGACGTGACGTCTGCCCTCTACAACTCACAATTTAGTCATCAGACTAATGTATAAACAATTACTATTATTATCTTAGTGGGACTATATAGTAGTACTGTGGGAGCAGAGAGAAGGGCTGCTTAATCTTGTGGGGAAATTTTACAGGAAGTATTGCTTGAACTAAGACGATCACTAGGACTTTGATAAGGAATCTGCAAAGTGGTGATATCATGGTTTGTTTTATGAATTGACAGTTTGTTCCCCATAACTGAAATATGAATTGAATGCGTGGTTAGAGTCTGACATGAAAGACATTCTGTACTGCATTAGAAAGTTAGTGCTCTGTGCTGTAGAGTGGAGACCTATTATGTCCCTAACACAAATAAAAATGATTTTTAGATTATCTTTGCTGAAACGTTCTGCTGTTACCATGGATAATTAAGTGCCGATACTAAAGAACAGTGGAACTTGCATGAATGAAATGCACAGACTTGCATCAAAATTCGTTTTTAACCAACAAATTGAACTTAACTAATGAACCTTTTAATTCTTAAATAACTGAGTCAGCAACTGATCACATTAGATTGATTACAATGTAAAAGGAATCAAATTTTGTTTTTTGGTTTTTTTGTTTTTTTTGAGACAGAGTCTTGCTTTGTTGCCCAGGCTAGAGTGAGTGCCGTGGTGTCAGCCTAGCTCACAGCAACCTCAGACTCCTGGGCTCAAGCGATCCTCCTGCCTCAGCCTCCCGAGTAGCTGGGACTATAGGCATGCGCCACTATGCCTGGCTAATTTTTTTTATATATATATATTAGTTGGCCAATTAATTTCTTTCTATTTTTATAGTAGAGACGGGGTCTCGCTCAGGCTAGTTTTGAACTCCTGACCTTGAGCAATCCGCCCGCCTCGGCCTCCCATAGTGCTAGGATTACAGGCGTGAGCCACCGCGCCCAGCCTAGGAATCAAATTTTGAATTCCTACTAAGATTACTTGGATTCACCAACACAGAATTCTATTAATCATTATTTTACAAAAATTCTTTCTTTACAGTGCAGTATTTGCTAATCATAGGGTGAGCTCAAAAGAGGTTGGGGAGGGAATAAAATTACTTTATAATTTGAGAGTTGTCTGGCGTTTAATTTTCACTCACCTTAATTTTGGACTTTTCTACTCTGACACGAACTTACATGGTCAAAGCTGGCTTAACCTGCTCTCAAATATATTTCAGTGACTATACTGGTTAGGCAAGCTAAGCTGAACATCTGGTTTTTAAAATCACCTGCTGCTCTACGCCCATTTTTGTCGACAGTTTTAAGGAGGGCAAGTTTTGAACCTTAAAAGCTAGTTATCATCTTTCCATCATGATCATTTCACTTAGTGTAATGTGCTTCTCACTTTCCAGAAAGAACCCTAAAATGGTTTCCACTTACTGAAAGAAGGTCAAAAACTTGACACTTACAGATTAAAGACAAAGAGTCATTGAAGACTTTTAAAGTGCTATAGTGTAGACGTAACATCAAAGTTACATTTTGTTGTGGAAATGTTAAACTTTTTTCTAGTTTTTGTTTTTCTAGACTTGAGTATATCTTTGTGTTTTAAATATTTGTCAGCTAAAAATCAAGACTTTTTTTTTAAGGCCCCAAAAGTTCTCTGCTTCAAAGTGCTTACTTCATTTGACCACCCTTAGCTTCTGTGTCTTCATGTTCACTAGGATCAAGAAAACACTAGGATTTCCAATTAAGAAAAAAAGAATTTTTCCCCATAATCAGATATTTTAAGTAAAAGGGTATACAAAGTACAGGTAAATAATGGAATTATAACTATGTATTTCTGGAAAATTTTTGGCTATTGAAAAGCTACATTGGTATTTTGTGTGATTAGTCCAGCCTTTTTTTTTTTTTGAGACAGAGTCTCACTTTGTTGCCCAGGCTAGAGTGAGTGCCATGGCGTCAGCCTAGCTCACAGCAACCTCAAACTCCTGGGCTCACGCGATCCTACTGTCTCAGCCTCCCAAGTAGCTGGGACTACAGGCATGTGCTACCATGCCTGGCTAATGTTTTCTATGTATATTAGTTGGCCAATTAATTTCTTTCTGTTTATAGTAGAGATGGTGTCTCGCTCTTGCTCAGGCTGGTCTCGAACTCCTGAGCTCAAACGATCCACCCGCCTCGGCCTCTCAGAGTGCTAGGATTACAGGCGTGAGCCACTGCACCTGGCCTACTCCAGCCTTTATGCCATATGTTAATATGTTTTTGACAATTCAGTAACTCCAGTCCCCCCTTAATATTTAAGACAGATTGCAAGTCAGACCCAGTTAGAATTACATTTTTATAAAGATTGGGGCATAAGATAATACTAATAGGAAAATAAAAGGATAAGTTAGGAAGCTGCATAACTACTTCAAAACCTAGAGGATTAAAACAACTTTTTACTGTTTTTTTACAATTCTGTATGCCTTTTGGGCAGTCCAACTTGTTTGTTTATTCTTGGGTTCACTGTATTGGCATTTACCTGGTGGATTTCCCAGGCTGCAAGGTCCAGGGTGGTGTCAGAGTAGTGCTGATTGACATCTAGACCTTGCTTCGTATGATCATGTATGACATGGAGGTTTCAGGACAGCATTACAAGAAAAGTGAAAATGGACGCTTATAAGATCTCTTGCAACCTTGCAAATCATATGATGTCACTTAAAATGCATTCCTTTAGTCAGATTAAGGCTCACAAGGCTAACCTACAGTCGAGGGGTGGGGAAAGAAGATCCTTGTCCTGGGCAGACCAGTAACATTGCATTGCAGAGGGCATTGCATACTACAATGGGCAGAGATTTGTAGCCATATTTTATAATTTACCACAGGTTGTTTAGAATTATAAGAATAGATATCCTTAAAAATGTCATGATTGGGATTGCTTTAAAATAATACAGGTGGTGGTGGTAAAATAGACAACATTGGTCAAATGTTACTGAAAACTTTTGATACATGAAAGTTCAGTTTGGTCTTACTTTTGTGTATGCTTGAAAATTTTCATAGTAAAAAAAGAATTTAAGTCGGGTAATTTAAAGTCTATTTTGTGAAGTGATTTTAACTTTGTTTTTCATTTAGCTTTTACTGGAAGAGTACTTTTTTGTTTACTACTTTTTTTGTCATATATAGCTGCTAAGGCTGTAAACCAGCAATTTACAAAGGGAGTTATTCTCCTTAAGTCTTCTTTATAGATTTATTGTGATACAAGTTACAAAAAGTGTCTTTTTCTTTTGTAAATAATTTTTGCCCTTAATTAGCAAAGTAAGACCAAATACATTAAAGAAATTTTGGAAAACTCAATATAAAGAAAAACAAAACACACTAATAATGTTATGACCCATAGAACAAACAGTAAAATGTTAAAAATGGCTATTTCGGCCTGGTGCAGTGGCTCATGCCTATAATCCTAGCACTCTGGGAGGCTGAGGCGGGTGGATTGCTCGAGGTCAGGAGTTCGAGACCAGCCTGAGCAAGAGCAAGACCCGGTCTTTACTAAAAATAGAAAGAAAGTAATTGGCTAACTAAAAACATACAGAAAAAAATTCGCTGGGCATGGTGGTGCATGCTACTCGGGAGGCTGAGGCAGAAGGATTGCTTGAGCCCAGGAGTTTGAGGTTGCTGTGAGCTAGGCTGATGCCATGGCACTCTAGCCCGGGCAACAAAGTGAGACTCTGTCTCAAAAAAAAAAAAAAAAAAGGCTTTTTCTTTCCAGTTTTTTAATGCATATGCTTATATAAGTAAGCTTGTATGTTTCTTTACCCTGCAGTGAATATCTTGTACGTAAGTCTGACTTTAAAAGTCTTTTTATAATACTATGTGTTAGAGATAAATTTCAAATAATGAAAAAGCCAGTAGAATCTCTACTAAGCTGTTTGTATGAAAGTCTTAACACTGATGGTATTGCTTAATAATAGCTAGTATTCTGTGCCAGCAAAGATCACAATATACCTGTGGAATTGGTACTACTATTATTACCGTTTCGTAGATGAGGAAATTAAGCATTGGAAAGATTAAGCCTTAGAGTCAATGCCAAGAAACGGGCAGACTTCAAAACTTGAACTCATAACTATTTTATTTCTTCAAATAGTCAGAAATTGGCTGATATGCAGAAAATTAGGTAATGCTTAATTTATTTCCTGCCTAGATTCAGTCCCCTGTTTTGGAAAAAGTAGGAAATGAAATTTTTAATTAATACATTAAATACATTTTTATTAATGAAAACATTAAAATACAGAGGAAGACTTTTAGGTGTGAGAAGTAGCATGTGATAATATGGATAGGGCCATGGCCCTTTTATTAGGCTGGTTACTGGGTTTACTTGACAGATATCTGAATAAGACTGCTATTGTAGTAATGGGACATAGTGATCTGTAGAGTGATGAAAGAAAATACATATTAAGAAAAGCCTTCATAAGCAGAATCAAAACCTTTTGGACATTAACACTGCTATATCTCTGCTCTTAGGCATTCACCAAATTCTAAATTTGGTAAACTAAAAATCCAAACCCTACATAGTGGGCTACTTGTAGTAGTGGTCAGAGAAAGTTTTACTTAAATAGGGTTATTGGTAGAATTCAATTCCCTTTTTCTTACAGAAGAAGTTTTTTGGTTTATTAATACTTTTTCATAATACCCCAAATTCTACTAATTAGAGATACTAACTTACCAGGGGTAAGGAGAAGGAGTGCTAAGACTGGCCACATAGTAAGTACAGTACAAGCAGAAGGCAAGGAGATAGGATATGTGTCTGGGAAAAAGTAAGTGATTGAAAATCTTTTGTCAGCCCACACTGTTCTCCTGTGTTTTCAAAACTTTATTTCTAGCATTTTTCTGGA
The DNA here is from genome assembly GCA_008750895.1 of Mirza zaza. Lineage (NCBI taxonomy): Eukaryota > Metazoa > Chordata > Mammalia > Primates > Cheirogaleidae > Mirza > Mirza zaza. Next base: position 7,222 of record VSMD01068409.1, on the reverse strand, counting down.
CCTTCTGGGTATTTCAGACTGCTCATTCTTTAAAACCAACTTATCTTGGTTTGCTGTCTTGTTCTCCACTCCCAATCCCCTGCAAGAAAAAGAAAAAAGCAGTAAAAACATTTGTTCTTCATCAGTATTCTAAATAATCCTCTTCCACTCTCTCCCAGTTATTAGGCAAATTCTCTCTGATTTGAGAAGTATGTTTTAAATCTGCCTTCTATCCATTATCACTACTTTGGACCCTCAGTAATTTATCTTGGTGCCAACATGTCTTTTCCTGTAACTTGACCTCAATACGGATTTAGTTTTGGTGACTTTTTGTTTTTGGCTGACCCAGGTTAAAAATCTTTAGTAGCTTCTAAGCTTGTAGCCTATATCAGTGGTTTGTTTCCCATGGTTACACAAAGGTAGTAAAAATTAAATATTACGTTACTTTCAATTTTGCAAAAATGAAGCAAGTTATATATGAATCTGTTATTAAGGCTAGATAAAATTTTGTTGGGGTACTAATTGTTTTGTCTTTGAAAACTCTAATTTTTAGAAACAACATTCGTGAGGTCCTGAGAGAAGAAAATAATGTACAAACCACTGGTGGTAGAGAGCTTCTAAGTTGTTGCTTTATTAAAGTACATTCTCCTGAGCAGAGGACACAAATGCCTTCATAGTCTACTTTCTACATTTATTACATTTGGAGTTCTTTCTGTTCCTGTCTCCTTCCATGCCCTGAATCACACGCTTCATACATTATTATTTGATTTAATAGTTCTTAAACATTCATTAGCATCTTTATACCTTCTTCCTTTTTTTCTAGTTTTTCTTCAAAGGTCAACTCAGATGTTACCTCCTCTGAAGTCTTTCATCTTGTTGGAACTTTTGGTTCTCCATTTATTGCTCCCATAGCATACTGATAGTTTTTGTTTTTTTAAGTATTAGGTAATTAAATATGAAATGTCCAATTTTTGAATCAAGTGTGGTTTATTATATCTCTAGCAAGAAGCAGTACCGTTAATCAAAGTTTGCGCCTAAACTGTCATCGCAGTTTTGCCATCTTACCGGTAGCTTGTTTATGCCAGCAGCAAAGAAGGTTGGAGAGCAAGTGGCAGTGAAATCTCAAAAGGCATTTTCCATAGCTTATTCACAATTGGATATTTTTCATTGCAATAAGGGATCCAAAGCCTGAAAGAAGTAGTCAGTTGGTGCAAGGTTTGCTGAAAGCGGTGGATGACAAAGTTTCCAAGTCTAGCTTCTGTAGTTTGAGTAGTGTTATTTGTGCGACATGTGGTTGAATGTTGTCTTGCAAGAGGATTGGCTTGTCTCTATTGAAAAATGTTGGCTGCTTAATTGCAATCATCCTCATCATTTCATCCAGTTGGTTGCAGTAGACATCTGCTGTAATGGGTTGACCAGGTTTCATGAAGCTGTAGTAGATAATACTAGCACTGGACCATCAAACAGATGTTGTTAGCTTTTTTTGATGAATATTCGCTTTTTGACTGTGTTTTGGCACTTCATCTTTATCCAGCCATTGTGCCAAATGCTTGCGATTGTCAAAAAGAATCCATTTTTCATCACATGTAACAAATATGGCATAAAAATGGTTTGCCTTTATGTCATGACAGCAAGCTTTGAGACCATTTCTTTCCTGACACTCATTTCATTCATGTGGTACCTATCTATCCAGCTTCTTTACCCTGTTGATTTGTTTCAAACAGTCCAATATTGTGGGAATAGTAACGACAAACCTTGCTACTGCTAATTGACACGTTGGTTGAGATGTATTCACTTCCATTACAGCTTTCAGCTCATCATTATCCACCTTAGTCTCAGGTAGCCCAGGTGGCTCATTTTCAAGATTAAAATCACCAGAATGGAACTTCTCAAACCATCAACACACTGTATGTTCATTAACCACATCTTTCCCAAACACTTTATTGTTACTTCAAGCTGTCTGTGCTGGATTGGTTCCACAATGGAACTCATTTGAAGATAACACAAATTTTTGACTTATCCATGGTTTCACAAAAATTGCTGTAAAAAATTTTTGAAAGACAATCACAAGCCAAACCATGCATTTGAAAGAATAAGGAGGTAAATAAAAATAAAACAAGAAGTGTCAAAGTGAAATGTCAGATATGAACTGTCAAACTTTAGCACTTGGTCCAGGTGTGGTGGCTCACCTAATCCTAGCACTCTGGGAGGCTGAGGCAGGAGGATCGCTCAAGGTCAGGAGTTCGAAACCAGCCTGAGCAAGAGTGAGACCCCCCGTCTCTACTAAAAATAGAAAGAAATTAATTGACCAACTAAAAATATATAGAAAAAATTGGCCGGGCATGGTGGCGCATGCCTGTAGTCCCAGCTACTTGGGAGGCTGAGGCAGTAGGACTGCTTGGGCCCAGGAGTTTAAGGTTGCGACGAGCTATGCTGATGCCAGGGCACTCTAGCCATGGGCAACAGAGTGAGACTCTGTCTCAAAAAACAAAAAAGTTTAGCATTCAAGGAAAATTGGACATTTCATGGTTAATAACCTAATAGAATGATTTTCCTCAGTCTGGTATGAGTAGCTAATTATTCTGTTTGGTATTTGTTGGATTTCTTGACTCTGAGTTGGTGTTTTTTCCATCAGTTCTGGAACACTTTTAGCCAGTATTTCTTCAAATATTTTCTCTGCTTTAATCTTCTTCCCTTTTGAAATCTAATTAAATGTATGTTAGACCTTCTTACTCTTCCCTCAGTATCTCTTAAACTCTATTTTCTGTATTTGTTGTTGTATGTCTTTCCAGCCTTCATTCTAGATCATTTTCCTCTAGCCTGTGTCCCCTTTTCCTAATTTTTCAGGTTTACCTAGTTGTAGCCCATTGATTTCCTCATTTGCTAACATTGGTGTCATATCTTTGTCTCATACTGTTAACTGTTTTATCTCTTTGTAATAGGATGCTTTTTCCCTTGCATTTTTGTATGTCTTATAATTTTTGATTGAATGCTAAATTGTACATAAAAGAGTAGTAAATGATGCCACTTGAGCCCATTCAGCAGAGCAAGACCCTGTCTTCAAAAAAAAACAAAACCTAACACAATGGCTAAATACCCTAGATGTCTGGATTATAGTAAAAATAAATAAACAGTAGAGATGGAGGTAAATAATTTATACATTTGATGTGGACATATTCTCTTTCTGTCAGGATTGAGTTGGTTTAGTCTATAGTTGAGCTGGGTCTGATCTTTATTACTGCTTTATTTACCTTCAAAGTATGCTAGTAGTGGACTGCCACTGCCTAATGCTTAATGCGAGGCCTAGAATGCTGGAGGGCTTCTTTTGTTTTGTTTTGTTTTTGAGACAGTCTCACTCCATCACCCTGGGGAGAGAGCAGTGGTATCATTGTAGCTCACTGCAGCCTCAGACTCCTGGGCTCAAGTGATCTTCTTGCCTTAGCCTCCTGAGTAGCTGGGACTGCAGCTGAGTACCACCACACCTGGCTCATATTTTGTATTTTTAGTAGAGACAGGTTCTCACTCTTAGTCAGGCTGGTCTTGAGCTCCTGAGCTCAGGGGATTCTCCCACCTAGGCCTCCCTGAGTGCTGGGATTATAGGCATGAGTCACCACGCCCAACCCTGGATGGTTTCTTTCAGTGTTCTTGTACCACCCTCAGTTTTTCTGCAGGCCCTGTACCACAGAGAGATAGATCTGTGTTATACCTCCCTCAGCAGTAGATTGATATTGCTTCTTATTTGAAGAAAGCTATGGTTAGAAGACAGTTCTTTGTTCTATTGATCCTTCTCCAGTTTTAGGCAGGCTCTATGTGCACCTGATCCTCAGAGGTAGGGCTTTTCCAGCATTTTTGCCTTTCTTCTGCCTCTGTTCATTCTAAAGTGCAGGCAGATTCTATGTGTGCCCCTTCCTTGCTGTGTGCTGGCCTTTGCCTTGTATTGGTGGAGGATCTTGGGCATATGGGTTTTAGGGCCCTTCCCCAGTGGCTACAGTCCTCTACCTGTATCAGTGCCAAGTCCTTGCTGAAATTGGGTTTTCTAACCCTCTCCTGGCAACAGTTAATCACTGCCTTGTACTCACATAGGGTCTGGAACATGGATAGACTTCTTTAGGTTGTCTTCTTCTAGTAAACGTAGGCAGGCCCTGCATGATAATGCTGTAAAAAAAGAGACTATTAGGTCTTCTGCCTATCCTCATTCTTTATTGTGAATACTCAGTAGAGATCTGTGGAAAAGACTCCCCTTGTGCATGCTTCCAGAGTGTCTTAACTGTCACCCTAGCAAATATTTGGCCTTTAGGAATTTAAGAATTACTTAAATTTTGATAGTTTTTTCTTAGCTTTTATATGGTGGCCACCTTATTCCATCTCTTCCAGTGGAGAGGCTTGTCATCCTTTGCAGTTCATTTGATCTTGTTGCCTTGCAACCTGAGCTTTCTGGTGAACTCAAGAAAGTCCACCAGGTTATAGATTATATCCAGCTTATTTTTGTTATGTTAGGATGGGTGGGATGTTCTCTCGTGACTTTATATTGTGCAGAGATGGAACACTTTCCCTAATTTTGTCATGAAAATATTCAGAAAGAAGGTTGGGAGAATATTTGTATTAACACCCATGTAAACTTGTATACATTCAATAGTTAATAGTTTGCTATATTTGCTTTTCTTTTTTTCTTCCTGAGATAAGGCCTCACTCTGTCACTCAGGCTTGGAGTGCAGTGGTGCCATCCTAGGTCACAGCAGCCTCCAACTCCTGGGCTTAAGGGATCCTCCTGTCTCAGACTCCCCAGTAGCAAGGATCACAGGCATATGTCACCATGCCCAGCTAATTTAAAAACATTTTTTTGTAGAGATAGGGTCTTGCTGTGTTGCTCAGGCTAGTCTTGAACTCCTGGCCTCAAGCAGTCCTCCTGCCTCAGCTTCCCAAAGTGCTGGGATTACAGACATGAGCCACTGCACCTGGCCCATACACTTACTTTCTGGAATATGTATTGATATTTCAGAATCATTTAAAAGTAAGTTGCAGGCATTGTGACATCAGTAAAATTCAGTCCATATGCAAACTTTTGTTGTTTTTTGGAATTAGAATCCAATCAAGTTTCATGCACTGCATTTGCTTTTGTCTCTTTAGTCTCAAACTAGAAGAGTACTTCTATGTTTTTTCTTTGTGACATTGACTTTTTGAAGCGTCTAGGCCAGTTATCTTACAGAATGTTTTCAGTTTTGTATTTCTTATCCTCGTGGTGTTCATATTTAATTATGGCTATTGTATATTTCAGTTCTGAAAGTTCTGTTCAGTCCTTTTTTCAAAAGTGCTCTTTATTGTGGTTTCTGTTCCTTGTACATATTTTTCAAGCTTTATGCTTTATTTTTCTTTATGCAAACATTGTGAACATAGTTTTATAATCTTTTTAAAATACTTGATTTTACATTTTTTGCTACTCTTATTTTCTCTCATCTTGTGTCTCAAGGACCTTGTTTGTGGTGCTTTATTTATTTCAGTTTAAACTTAGTTATCCCTTGCTCATACTTGAAACATTACTTGTAGAAATAGTTTGAAGCTTAGCATATTTCTCCAACAAGATTTGTGTTGGCTTCTACCAAGCTCTTAGTGGATTACTAGGTTGGGACCACCTTAAACCAAATTCAGGCTTTTAACTTCCATTTGCTATTCAGGTAACATCAAACTGGACTGCAAAATCTACATAAGAGCTGGTTTACTTCCAGCTTGACTCTTACTTACCCTGAGGTTGTAGTCCAGCTTATTGTGAGGAGGTGGGCTATTAGATTCTTTACCTTGTTCATGTCCTGGGCTTTGGTGTCCTTCTATGAACTGGCAAAATTAAAGTTTAAATTTGTTGGAATCTACAAATGCCTTTAGGGAAAAAGTGGCTTTTGTTCTTTTCTTATCTCTGGGTTTCCATTTTCCCTTCTTTATTGACCTAGTAACTCTTGTCAGTTTTTTAGACTTTTTAGAAGAAGTTTTTTATATTTTATCAAGCATTTTTCATTGTTTTAGGAGAAGGATTGGTTTGAATAATCTGCCATTGTGAAGAACTCTGCCATTGTGAAGAACTGAAGATTCCGTAGCATTTTGAGTATCTCTTCTATTACACCTATGTAGTATCATGATAAATTATTTATTCTATTCATTCCCCCATGCCTAAAATACGATTTCAGGAGATAAGTCTTTATAGTATTTCTTAGAATTTAGCATCTACTAAACTGAATATTGATAGGTACCTAAGTAACTTTTAAAAACTGAACTGGAGGCCGGGCGTGGTGGCTCACATCTATAATCCTCACATTTTGGGAGGCTGTCCCTTGAGTCCAGCCTGAGCAAGATCAAGACCCTGACCCTGTCTCTACAAGAAATAGAAAAATTAGCCTGGTGTGATTGTGTGTGCCCGTTGACCCAGCTGCTTGAGAGGCTGAGGCAGGATGATGACTTGAACCCTGGAATTTGAAGTTGCAGTGAGCTATAATGACACCACTGTACTCTAGCCTGGGCAACAGAGCCAGATCCTGTCTCAAAAATTCAAAAATAAATATTAACTGGAGCTAGAATTTTTAAAGGAAATTGTATTTTCATTTAAGGAAATTAAATGGAAAAGGTAAGTTCTGCGTGGTAAGCCAAAGAATTTAGATTACTTTTTTAGGGTGATGGAAATCAACTGTAAGTTTCATTGGGAAATGGTGCCACTACTTAGTAAAAGTTGTGACATGTTTTTTCAGTTGCATTTAACGTGTGACTGTGAGGTCTTGGTAACTTGCAGATAATATCAGGTACAGATTTATTTCAGAATTTTGTATGTCAGATAATGACACAGTTCCTTTTGGCTTTTTGCCTGGACTAGGAGGAAGTTTAAGGCAAGATATTTCCACAGAAAGGATTTGAATAGATTTAGTGCTGTTTATGGGTAGGAAAAGCTTTTTTTTTTTTTTTTGAGACAGAGTCTCACTTTATTGCCCAGGCTAGAGTGAGTGCCATGGCGTCAGCCTAGCTCACAGCAACCTCAAACTCCTGGGCTCAAGCAATCCTGCTGCCTCAGCCTCCCAAGTAGCTGGGACTACAGGCACGTGCCACCATGCCCGGCTAATTTTTTCTATATATATTAGTTGGCCAATTAATTTCTTTCTATTTATAGTAGAGATGGGGTCTCGCTCTTGCTCAGGCTGGTCTCGAACTCCTGAGCTCAAATGATCCGCCCACCTCGGCCTCCCAGAGAGCTAGGATTACAGGCTTG
>VSMD01068408.1:0-31342 GCA_008750895.1 Mirza zaza | reverse complement strand
TGATTTTATAACCTGAAACATTACCAAATTTGGTTATCAAGTCTAGGAGTCTCTTGGAAGAGTCCATGGGGTTTTCTAGGTATAATATCATATCATCGGCAAAGAGCGAGAGTTTGATTTCATCTGCCCCCACTTGAATGCCCTTAATACTCCTCTCTTGTCTAATTGCTATTGCTAGGACTTCGAGCACTATGTTAAATAGGAGAGGAGATAGTGGACACCCCTGTCTAGTTCCGGATTGAAGGGGGAAAGATTTCAATTTTTCTCCATTTAGAATGATATTAGCAGTGGGTTTGTCATAGATGGATTTGATAAGTTTGAGGTATGAGCCATCTATGCCTATTTTGTTAAGAGTTTTTATCATAAAGGTGTGTTGGACCTTGTATGATTTCATTTTTATTGTGATAATCCAATAAATTAATCTGAAAATTTTATACAGTAAATTTTAACAAATCAATTATATCAATTGACTACTGGACTCAAGAACTAAAAACAAGTATTTTATTTATTTTTTTATTCAAGACATACTGCTTGCCAGGCTCTGTTTAAATAATAAGTAAACCACATTAACTTCTCTCAAAAAATCCCACAGTCTAGTGAGAAAGAAAAACACATGAATGAATTAGAATGAAAAATACAGTAGGAACAAAGACAAGGGAGTGAAAGATTGTGCCAATTACTGAATCCATGTATCTATAAGACAGAATTATTTTCAGACTTCCTACTTGCTTAGAGCAGCAGTCATAAAACTGGCTGTCATACTAAATAAGCAATGCTATACAATACATTAAGTTTTATCTCTGATGTCTAGTTAATACCATCTTAATGGTCAATTGTTTATATTGAGTGAAAAAAATATTTGTATATAGAAATGCATCCAATTGCTAGCAGCAGTTAATTCTAGTTAGTAAAATTAAGTATAATTTATATTTTATTTATGAAAATTTTCTTTTCTTCAGAAAGAGGTTATTATATAAATCATTAATTGTTCCTTCTTGGTAAGCACATTTGATAGAAATGAGCTAATACCCTACTAACAGAACTGACATGAACGTGACACCTCCCTGCAAAGTGAAGCCTATTAACTGGATGATATGCCGGGATTTTCATATGGCATTATTTATAAAAATGAAAAATCAACTAGGACTTACTAAAATAAGACTAAGCAAATAAATAAAATATATTTATAAAATGGAAAATTGATTTCATTAAAATATTTTAAATTACTCCTCAATGTCATGGAGAATATCTATAGTATGACAGTAAGTTAAAATTAATAAGTAAGTTCATGTTATTCCTATATGTTCACTTAGGTGTTGATCTGTTAATACCAATTAGCTGGTGAGTACATGTGGTGCTTGCTTTTCCATTCTTGAGATACTTCACTTAGTAGAATGGGTTCCAGCTCTATCCAGGAATATACAAGAGGTGCTATATCACCATTGTTTCTTGAAGCTGAGTAGTACTCCATGGTATACATATACCACATTTTATTAATCCACTCATGAATTGATGGGCACTTGGGTTGTTTCCACAGCTTTGCCATTGTGAATTGTGCTGCTATAAACATTCGAGTGCAGGTGTCCCATTTGTAGAGTGTCATTTGATCTTTTGGGTAGATGCCCAGTAGTGGAGTTGCTGGATCAAATGGTAGATCTACTTCTATCGCTTTGAGGTATCTCCATATTGCTTTCAACAGAGGTTGAACTAGTTTGCAGTTCCACCAGCAGTGTAGGAGTGTTCCTATCTCTTTGCATCCATGCCAGCATTTATTGTTTGGGGACTTTTGATAAAGGCCATTCTCACTGGAGTTAAGTGATATCTCATTGTGGTTTTGATTTGCATTTTCCTGATGATTAGAGATGTTGAGCATTTTTTCATATGTTTGTTGGCCGTTAATCTGTCTTCTTTTGACAAGTTTCTTCATGTTCTTGCCCATTTTTTGATGGGGTTTTTTGATTTTTTTCTGTCTGATTTTCCTGAGTTCTAAATAGATTCTAGTTATAAGCCCTTTATCAGATGTGTAGCTTGCGAAAATTTTCTCCCATTCTGTGGGTTGTCTGTTTGCTCTCTTGACAGTTTCTTTGGCTGTGCAGAAGCCAACAACAGTAAAATTGAGAACCAAATCAAAGACTCAATTCCCTACAAAATAGCAACAAGGAAAATAAAGTACCTTGGAATATATTTAACTAAGGAGGTAAAAGACCTCTATAGGGAGAACTATGAAACACTGAAGAAGGAAATAGCAGAGGACGTAAACAGATGGAAGAATATACCATGCTCATGAGTCAGCAGAATCCACATTGTTAAAATGTCTATACTACCCAAAGTGACCTACAGAGTTAATGCAATCCTCATCAAAATACCATTATCATTTTTCACAGATATAAAAAAAAATAATTTTACACCTCTTATTGAACAAGAGAAGACCCCGTATAGCAAAATCAATCCTAGGCAATAACAAAAAAAAATAGAAGATATCAATTTACCAGACTTCGAACTATACTACAAGGCTATAGTAATTAAAAGAGCATGGGACTGGCACAAGAACAGGGACATTGACCAGTGGAACAGAACAGAGAACCCAGATATAAAATCATCTTCATATAGCCAACTAATCTTCCACAAAGGAGACAAAAGCATACACTGGGGAAAAGAATCTTTATTCAATAAATGGTGCTGGGAAAACTGGATAGCCAACTTACGCTGGGTAACAGACTTGAACCTTAAGTGTGAAACTATTAGAATTCTAGAGGAAAATGTTGGAAATACTCTTCTAGACATTGGCCTAGGCAAAGAATTTATGAAGAAGATCCCAAAGGAGACCCCAAACTTTTAATTGGTGGCCCTCAAACTTGGGCGGAAATCAGAATCACTCTGAAAGCTTAAAAAAATAAAATAAAAGCCAATGCCTTGTTCTATGCCAGACAACTAACACATACCTCTGCTAGTGGATTCTAGTCAGTGGTCTATTATAAGAATTCCTCAAGTAGTGATAATGAAAAATTGAAAACTACTGACTAATTCATTACAATGTTCTGGCATTACTTACATTTAAGATTAATGTACAAAATATATTGATCTCAAGTCACATGCATAAAATAGCACAAAGAACTCTAAACTTTACACAAAACTTACAGTCTGGGTAACTTACAGAACTTACACAGAACTTTACGCAGTCTTATTCAAGAAATTTTATTCAGTGTGATCTATTTCCTGGGTTCTAATAAAGTTTGAGAATAAATAAATAATGAAGGCATGGTCTTTGCCCTTATTATTTTACCATTTTTAACTATAACTCTTATTTACAAGATTGAATCAACAGTTCAAATTCAAATGGTTTGACTGCTATTAATTGCAGTTGTTTGGACAAACGTTCTCAACCATCAAATATTTTGGGGAGTACAATCTGTAGATCTATTATTCTCCCATATGCTATTGTTTATAATTAAGGTAGATGAGGGATATTTCTACTTATCTTGATGATACTGTTTTTCCCATTAAAATATAATTTTACATATTGTCCTATTTCAAGAAAATACAGTCATCCCTAATTTTACATATTGTCCTATTTCAAGAAAATATAGTCATCCCTAACAGCAGTATCCATGGGGGATTGGTTCCAAAACCTCTTGTGGATACCAAAATTTATAGATGCTCAAGTCACAAAATAGTGTGCTATTTGCATGTAGACTATGTATATCCTCCCATATACTTCAATCATCTCTACATTACTTATAATGCCTAATATAATGTAAATACTATGTGAATAGCTGTTATACTATGTTGCTTAAGGAATAATTACACACAAAAAATAAAGGTCTATACATGTTCAATGTAGACACAATTTTTTAAAAATAGTTTTGATTCATGGTTTGTTGAATCCATAGATGTGGAATCCACAGCCAACTTTAAGTGAAAACTGACAAATTCTAGGGAATGACTATAAAGTATATTGAAATTTTCCCCCTTTAAATGTGTTAATCTCTATATTAATTTAGTGTTTGTATTAAGAGCCAAAAAGCGCACAAGCTTTGGGGGATGTATTTCCCTTAATCTTCCTACTTTAATCCATACAGATGCTGTTTTCCTAGCAACTTATACCTAGTTTCAAATATTATTAATTTTTTTAGCCTTCTCTTTGGGGTTTCAGTTACAATATATTTTTGTGTTTGGTGTTTCCAATTTAATATCCTTTTGTCATAGATTACAGAACAATGATCAAAAGAAATACTCTCTTGGAAAAAAAAATAAAAAAATAAACTTTCAGCCCATTTACCCTCCAAAGTGTACAACATATTGAAATAAATTTTGATTCAATAAATAATTATATTTTAAAGATATCTTGAGTAATTATGAACTTCATTTCATAAGAAAGATTCTAATACTTACCTTACTTTCATTGGGAAGAATTCATGCCACTGGTTTTTAATCCTTGGACTAAATTTATACCCTAAGTATAAAATGGCCCAATATTTGCCTGACCAAGACCCCATTTTTTAACCATATTTTGTATCCCTTGGAGTGTACTGAAATATGGTTATGAATAAAAAGTAACTTTTTTATAAGTGACAGCTCCTGGGGCAGGAAGCCACAAAGGAAGGGTTTAAAAATTTGACACATTAATTAATTATGATGTGATATTAGATCAGTGAGCATTCCCTGGTCATAGTTTTTTCTTTGGTGTATGGGAGATTCCAATTCTTATTTTGAGTACTTCGTATGTGATTATTTAAAATCAAGAAAAATGTTCAGTGTGCTTGCAGGCACTCGTACTGCCAGAAACTTGGATGCTGTGGTGCGAGATAGCTTGAGCCTAGCAGTGCAGCCTGGGTAACATAGCAAGATCCCATCTCAGAGAGAGAGAGAACATGTTCTCTGGAACATAAATAATTCAATCACGTTTTCATTTTGCTCATTTTGGTTGCAAGTGACAAACTAATCTCAAACAATCATAGAGCAAGAAAACAGGAATCAAATTAAGGTTTAAAACATAAAACTTCAGTTTAGTCTTTCTACAGTGTATACACAGATACATTGTATCTATGTAAAACATCGCATTGTATACCATAAATGCACATTATTATTTGTTGATTAAAATAAATAATTATTTAGGAAAAGAAAAAACATGGAAAGAGCTCGTATTTATTTGGACTTCAAGAGAATCAGGAAGCAGCCTTTTCTCAATCTGTTCATGTCTCTTATGTTCTGTTTATTGTTTGTTTGTTTTACCTTCCCTATAATAGCTTCATTTTCGTTTGCCTCATTTCATGCTTTCCTCTATATAGGAGCATTAAGATGGTTGGATCTTACACTAGACAGCAATTGCCTTTAGCTCTCTCTGCCCAAAATTGGTGAAAATCTTTTGATCTAACTTGAGTCAGAAGTTAAAACTTGTAGGGGATTTTATATTTAAAAGGAAATCATGCATTCAATTTTGCCTGAAATTTTTGATGTCTACACATATTTCATCATGTAATCATTAATAGCACCTCTTATGTTCTGAAATATGTCTGGTTTGAACAATAAATTATAAGATCATCCTACATACTTACCACATGCTTAGGAAGAGACAGCTTTTGGAATAAAGGTGCTAGGCTGACAACTTCAAATGTCCACTAGGATAACTTAAAATAACAAGCAATTTTTAAGCACCTGCTGTATTCTATGCTTTAAAAATTCATTTTCACTTTTCTCACTTGGGATGAATAACTATATTTTACTTTGCAGATTCTTTTAATTAACATGCTTCACCTTGTCCCACTTTGCATACCACATAGCCCTCACAGAGTACTGAATAAGTCAAAGATCAGGGAATAGTAGAGCTTTTACTTTGATTAATAAATGCCATATACCACAGAACTTTTCTTTTCTAACATCATTGTCATTCTTTAACATAAGTTAGGATAAGAAATTAAATTATCTGAGGTAAATCCTGCTGCAGGATTAAAATTCTTATAAAAAGTATTTGCTAAAGTTAGTATGGACTAAGAAAAGCAAGACATTACTAGTAAGCATAGTTTTGGAATATTGCAATGACATATTTGCCCAGGAGTTCTTGAGATCTAACTGGAATTCTGCTGAAACCGTCTAGCTACAAAACATTCACCATAATTTCCTCCTCATTTATAATGGTCATGCTTTTTCCTGCAAGGGATGCAGTAGTTACATTCTTAAGTGTCTCTAAAGAGCATGAATTTGCAGCCACGTGATACCAGAGCTTTTTAAAAGGGTCAGTAACTGCAGTTTGTCTAACAATTCTGATAGCTTAAAATGAAGCAATGGAAGCCATACAGGGAAACAGTTAGCAGATAAGTAGGGTTTCTTCCAGAAATGAATCTACCTTGCAGCTGCTGAAGGCTAACTTCAAAAGTATCTAAAGAGCAATTGGATAATGAGGAGCAATAATAGATCAAAGTTGCCTATGTCATACTGCCATAATGAACATGTCAACGAGTAAAACATATAAAGAACAAAAACACTGCCAAGGCAGCAATTAGACAGCTTTTATCCCAACTTGCAGCTCCTGGGAGAATTTTTCTAGTAGGATATAGGAACATTTGCAAGTGAATAAACTAAAACCCTATGGGAGGATTACATAGTTGTGTAAAGGAAACTGGGCATTAGCCACGGGTTGCTAGATATGTATATTCTGTCTGGACTTTGGGAATCACTACCTTAGATAAAAGTGCTCTTGAGAAATTTTACAACAAACAAAATATTTGTGATGAACTGTAAAATGACTATAAATTCATCCCATCTTTGTGTGCATCTTCCTTTGCATTGTGACTTTGCAGCTCATTTCATCAAGAGATGCAATAAATTGCCCACCTCCCAACCTTGAAATGTCTTTGGCTAATGGAAAATCAGCATGTGTAACACAAGCAGACTCTGGAAAATCACTTGTGCATTAAGGATTTCTCTCTTTTATTGATTTTGGAAATCTGAGCTACCATCTATACAGCACTGGCAAGTAGGCTAAAATATGAGAATTGTAATGGAAAAGAATAATGCTCCTAACAAGACAACTGCTAATCCCCAGACATATGAGTGAGGCCATCCTTGTTGAAATGAGAGACTCTAGCAAGATCATAATGCTGAGCTAAATAATATGATAATTGTCTTAAGCCAACAGAACTAGAGGTATTTGTTAAATAGTAAGATCTAACTTGTACATAATTTCTCATTGAATTAAGTTGATCCGTGAAATTACAGAGTAGAATGAAGATACCAGATTCTGGGAAAGATGGTAGGGTGGGGAGATGAAGAGAGGTTAATGGGTTCAAACATACAGTTAGATAGAAGGAATAAGTTCTAATGTTTCATAGCAGAGTAGGGTCACTTTGTTAACAACAATGTATTGTATATCTCAAAATAGCTAGAAGAGAGACAACTTGAACTGTTCCAAGTATATAGAAATGATAAATACTTGAGGTGACAGATACCCTAATTTCTCTGTCTTGGCCATTACACATTCTATGAATGTAACAAAATATCGCATGTACTCCACAAACATACATAAATGTTATGTACCAGAAAAATAAATACACTTTAAAAGGGAGTGTTCTTTCTATAGAAAGGAAAAATGGAGCCACACAGGAAAATAACAAGTGTATCCATACAGATATTCAAATGACAGAGTATGCCTTGGCTTAAGAACAAAGACTTTTATGCTATGATGGCAGATGTGTTGATAATATGGGTATTGATGCGTGAGGCTGTCTTGGCCAGATGTCATAAAACAGAACACCATTACTAGCATTTTCAATTCTCATCGCATACTGAAATATCTCCACTGATCATTTGATTTTTCATATAGCATGTACACAGCAAAAGATGAAATTCTGCAGATGGTGTATGGGTGTAGGCTTTGGGGCAGTATTATTTACCATTTAAATTTATTAAATGGTTGTTCTGATTAAAACCAAATTTTCGTTATAAAATTTCCGTTATTTATATGAGAGAATACTAAGTAGACAGGTTTGTTTCTTGTTGTACATAGATAGATAGATATATATAGATATAGATACTCTGACTTTATAGTTGTTGTCTGTGAGCTTGATTGTTTTGCTATTGCCTGAGAGAGAAAAAAGTGTTGAGTCTGCAATCACTTCATGTTTCTGACTGTGGATAACAATCGCCATTTTGAACTGTACTGATTCACAATAGCAATTCTACATTGTGGAAACCTGACTGGGCTTCTATATCCTATTTTAACATCCCTTCCTGTTTTTGCCCATTACTTTTAAATTATTATATGAGGAAATTAAGGTAATTCTGAACCTGGAATTTTAATAAAGAATTTTATTGTTTATTACAGAAAGTCTCTAAAAATCCCTACCTAGAGAGACTCTCTGATTCAGATTTAAGGTGTAGGGAATGCATACATTTTAAAATGCTTCACAGATTGTTCTAATAGTTAAGATGAAAACTAATGGTTTATTAAGTATTGAAAAGAAAACAAATAAGAACCATCCGAAGTTTTATTGTGAATGTCTCATTTAAAATTAGCAAACTGATCTACACAAACAGGAAAATCCTCTGAAACTCTTAAGAGGATGAAGAGCTAAGAGTCAAATATTGGCTTCAGGGGAGAGGGAAGTAGCTTATGCTGATACTTTGGTTTCCTACAAGAGTTGTTTTCACAAGATGTTTACCAAGATTCTGTGTCCGATGCTTCAAGTGGTTGTGTCTCCTGGGAAACATTCTCAGTATAAGAAATGTTAAATTTATCAGGATGTTGCATCTTTCTTCCCCTGAGAAGCAGCCGTAGCAGAGCTAGACGTCTACTTAAAATAAGAAATAGCTTTAGGAAAACCTTCAGAGAGAGGTGATCTTTGGGGGCAAAACAATTTTCTTGTTATAGCTTGATTTTTACCTTTGTTCTAATTTAAAATGCAAATTTCAAAACATGCAGCTGAAAATGTACCTAAACCTTTAGTATAGATTCACTTTATTGTGTTTAAGAATCAGAGCTTTGTTCTCCTCTTTTAATTCATAAAGTGATTATGATCTTAATAAAATGAATTTTATTGTAAGAATTATAAAATTATTCTAATTTTTAGGATGCTACAATTGCAGCATATTAACCAACACATACTGATGTAAAGAAATAAATAAGACCTCCCTGTATTTCCCATGCAGGTACATAGCTCTCTAAATACTATGTAGCAGGTGCCATGCTAGCAGGTTCAGAAAAGCATGGTGGAAATGCGTAGGAGACCCATGGTGTGTTACTGTAAAAGACAGTGGTAAAGATCTTTGGTTCTGAAGTCGACCAGTGTGGATCTAAATTCCAGATTTCACATATCTTGCTTGTGTGACATTGAGTGATTTATTTACGTATAATTTGAAGAAAATGATACTCCAATAATGTTGTGGAAAATAAATGAGATAATTTATATAAAACACTTAGCTTGGTAAATGGCACACAGTAAATGCTCAATAAAGGCTAATTATTATTTTTGTTATTATTTCTACTGAAGATAGACTTACGTAGGAAAAGAAAGGTGAGGCTGTATAGGAAAAGGTAAGTGAAAGAAATTTTCTGTGTTGTAAGTGGAGGCATTTGTCCTTTATGCTGAAGGGAATGAAGAACCATTATGGAAGGAATCATGAGTGTGTTGCTCAAATGTGTGAGCTAGAAAAGTCATTTTATTAGTTCTGGATAAGTTGATATTTATGAAGAAGACCCAATGACAATCATAGAAACAACAAATATAAATAAATGGGACTTGATGAAATTAAAAAGCTTCTGCACAGCCAATGAAACAATCAACAGAGCGAATAGACAACCCACAAAATGGGAGAAAATATTTGCATGTTATGCATCCTATAAAGGGCTAGTAACCAGAATCTACAAAGAACTCAAACAAATCAGCAAGAGAAAGTCAAAACAACCCCAATTAAAAAGTAGCCAAAAGATATGAAAGAAGATAGACTAATGGCAAAAATATATGAAAAAATATTCAGCATCACTAATCATCAGTGAAATGAAAATCAAAACCACAATGATATATCCCTTTATCCCAGTAAGAATGGCCTTTATCAAAAAGTCCAAAAACAATAGATGCTGGAGTGGATATGGAGAGAAGGGAACACTTATACACTGTTGGTGGGACTATAAACTAGTACAACACCTTTGGAAAACAGTATGGGGATTCCTTAAAGAACTAAAAGTAGGCTACCATTTGACGTATCAATCTCACTGCTGGGTATTTACACAAAGGGAAAAACGTCATTTTTTTTTTTCAAAAAAGATATTTGCACTAGAATGTTTATTGCACCACAATTCACAATTGGAAAGAGGTGGAATCAACAATTCATGAGTGGATTAATAAAATGTGGTATATGTATACCATGGAGTACCACTCAGTCATAAAAATATAGATTGAAACCCTTTTTGTAGCCATCTGGATAGAACTAAAGACCATTCCCCCTAAGTGAAGCATCACAAGAATGAAAAAACAAACACCACATGTACTCACTATTAAATTGGAGCTAACCAGCCAGCATTCATGTGCACAACAGGAAGTAAAACTCAATGAAAATCCAATAGGTGGGAGGGGGTGAAATCATACCTATGAAATGGGTGAAATCATACCTAATGAATACAATGTACACTATATGGGAGATGGGCACACTTATTGCTTTGTCTCAAGCATTACAAAAGCAATCTATGTAACCAAAACATTTGTACTCCCATAATATTCTGAAATTAAAAAAAATAGAAATAAAACAAAAATACTACAAACACCCCAAAATCCTATGCTTTTATAAACAGATATAAGTTTAAAACAAATACCACAAAATCTTTGTTGCAGTACTATAAAGGATGTTAGGAAAGTAATGATGGAATCTGAGTCCTTCTTAGAAAGATATTGTAGTTTTCCAAGTGAGAAATAAAAGATTGACCTAGGGCAGTGATAGCCAATATGAAGATAAATTTAAGAGCTATTTATGAGGTAGATAAATGGAACTGTTATAGTTGTAGATATTGCTTATTTGCTGTTGAGGAGGAATCCCCTGATATTGCACAATCATCAATGTAAGGTAGAAATAGCTTCACAGGATGATAGAAACTAAAACTTTGTGAACTGCAAGAAATGCCGTAGGGTGCTATAGTTCAATATCAGAGGATCTATTTTGTGTTTCTGAGTGTATGCGTGTCTGTGTGGTGAGAGGGGCTTCCTTTTGAATTTCTATATTTATATAATTTGGAATAATTTTCTTTTGATTAAGGGAAGGTTTCAGGTGCCTGCTTGAATACTAATAATATTAGTAAGTAGCTAATTATTTTTAATCTCCCTACACTCTCTGTCTGTATCTATCTATCTCTCTCTCTCTCTCTCTCTCTCACACACACACACACACATATATATAATATACAAACTTATCCTGTGATATAGAAGTTTTTTTAAGAGATGATAATGGGATATATTTCTTAAGACAATTAGTTCATGTCAAATAAAGTTAATATTACTTGAAACTCAGAGAATATTTAAATGTTTTTTTTAGAATTTTTATTGTTTTATTTTAAATAGTTGACAAGTAAGCTTGAATGTATTCAAGTTGAACAATGTGATAAGTTGATATACCTAATAGTCCTTTCTTATTTGTGGTTTTAGTTACCTGTGGACCACCATAGTCCAAAAATAGGTGAGTACAGTGCTATAAAATATTTTGAGAGAGAGAGAGAGAGGAAAAGAGAAAAAGAGAGAGACTACATTCACATATTTTTTTGCTATTATAAAATATATTGTTATATAATTGTTCTATTTTACTATTATTTTGTTAGTCTCTTACTGTGCCTAATTGATAAATTAAACTTTAACATAGGTATGTGTGCATAGGAAAATCAGTATATATAGGGTTTGGTATTATTCATACTTTCAGATATCTACTGGGGTTCTTGGAACATATCTCCCATGGATAAGGAGGGGACCACTGTACAAGGATTACAGGTCAGATTAATTAACACATCCATCACTACTCATGGTTAACATTTTTTTTTATTTGTGTGGTGAGGACAGATAATCTGCTCTCTTATCAAATTTCAAGTGTACAGTACAGTATTAACTGTAGTCACCCTGCTAGGTATTAGGTCTCCAGAATTTATACATTTTATAAGTGAAAGTTTGTACCCTTTGATCAATGTCTCTCCATTTCCCTCAACTCTAGGCCCTGGCAACCACAATTCCACTTGCTGTTCCTATGAGTACAACATTTTTAGATTCCACATATAAATGAGATCACACAGTATTTTTATCTGTCTGTGTCTGGCTTATTTCACTTAAATTATGTCCTTCAGCTTCATCCATGGTGGTACAAATGGCAGCATTTCCTTCCTTTCTCTCAATAATATTCTATTATGTGTCTGTGTACGTGTGTGTGTGTCACAATTTCATTATACTTTCATCCTTCTGTAGACACTTAGGTTGTTTCCATATCTTGGCTGTTGTGAATAATGGCACCATGAACATACAAGTATATAAATATCTCTTCAAAATACTGATTTCATTTTCTTTGGATATATACCAGGTAGGGAGATTGCTTGCTCATATGGTAGTTTAATTTTTATTGGAGGAAACTCCATATTGTTTTTCCACAGTGGTTGTACCAATTTACATTCCCCCCACCAGTGGACAAGGCTTTCCTTTTTTTCATATCTTTGCCAACACTTGTTATCTTTTGTCATTTTGATAACAGTTATAAAATGTGCTAGGTGATGCTTCATTGTGGTTTTGACTTGCATTTCCCAGAGGAATAGTGTAATTAAGTACCTTTTCATGTAACTATTGGTCATTTGTATCTCTTACTTGAAAAAATAATATGTATCCAGAACGTTTTGCCATTTTTAATAGTTATTTGGGTCTTTTTGGTATTGAGTTGTGTAAATTTCTTATATATTTTGGATATTAATCCTTGATCAGTTATATAGTTTGTGATTATTTTGTTCCATTTTATAGGTTGTTTTTTTTTTCATTTTATTTATTGTTTTCTTTAAAGTGCAGAAGCTTTTTCATTTTATGTAATCCTGCTGGTTTATTTTTATGTTCGTACCTTGTGCTTTTAATGTCATATCCAAAAAAATCATTCCTGTGATGAATGTTAAAAAGCTTTTCCCCTGTTTTATTACCCAGGATTTTTATGTTTGTATTCAGATTTTATATTTAGTCTTTCATCCATTTCTAGTTAATTTTTGTATATGGTGTAAGAGAAGGATGTAATTTTATTCTTTTGCATACAGAGGTACAGTTTTCCCAATACCATCTATTGAAGAGACTATACTCTAACCATTGTGTATTTTTGGCACCCTTGGTTTTATCAGTTAGCTGTAAATATGTTGTTATATTTCTGGGCTCTTCATTCTGTTACTAAGGTCTATATGTCTATTTTTGTGTCAGTAGTATTACTGTAACTTTGTAATCTATTTTGAAATCAGAAATCATGATGCCTCCACCTTTGTTCTTCTAGTTCAAGACTGATTTAACTATAGGTACCTTTCTGGTTCTATATTAATTTTAGGATTTTTTTCTGTATTGATAAAAAATGCCACTGAAATTTTGATAAGGATTGCATTGAATGTGTGATGGCTTTGGTTAGTATGGGTATTTTAATAATATTAATTCTTCTGTTCAATACATGTACACAAGATAACTCTCCATTTCTTTGTGTTTCTTCACTTTTTTTATCAACATCTTATGTTTTAATGTACAAATCTTTTAACCTCATTGATTAAATTTATTCCTAAGTATCTTTTTTTTCCTTTTTGATGTTATTGTAAATGGGACTATTTTTTATTTTATTTTTTGGATAGTTTATTGTTAGTGTTAGAAACACCCCTGACATTTGTATGTTGATTTTGTATCCTTTAACTTTATTGAATTTGTTAATTAGTTCTAACATTTTTTGGTGATGTCTTTAGTGTTTTCTATATATAAGATTATGTCATCTGTAGCGATGATTTTTCTTTCTTTCAAATTTGTATAACATTTATTTATTTATTTATTTTTGCCTAATTGCTCTGGCAATTAGCTAGAAATTAGCTCTGGATATTAGCTGTGGACCTTTCATATATGGCTTTTCTTGTTTTGAGGTAAGTTCTTTCTATATCTATTTTGTTGAAAGTTTTTATCAAATGATGTTTAATTTTATCAAGTGTATATTCTGCATTTATTTAAATGATCATAAGATTTTTATATTTCATCCTGTTAATGAGGTATATCACATGATTGATTGGCATATGCTGAATCTTCCAAGTATCCCCAGCATAAATCCTTTTTATGTATGACATTTTTAATGTGCTATTGAATTTAGTTTGCTAGTATTTTGTTGAGGATTTTTATATGCATATTCATCAGGGATGTTAGTCTGTAATTTTCTTTTGTTTTAGTATCTTAATTTGGCTTTGGTTGAAGGTAATGCTAGCTTCTTACAATGAGTTCAAAAGTATACTCGTATCTTCAATTTTGAATAATTTGCTTGCCATTAATTTCTTTAAATGCTTAACAGAATTCACCTGTGAAGTCACCAGTTCCTAGACTTTGCTTTGCTGGGAGGTTTTTTATTTTTCCCCTCTTTTTTAATTTATCTTATCTACTTTCATGTTATTTGGGAAGTTTTTGATTACTGATTGAATTTCCTTATTCGTTTGTGGTTTATTGAGATTTTCTGTTTTTTCATAATTATTAGTAGGTTGTATGTTTCTAGAAATTAATCTAGTACTTCTAGGTTATCCAATTTGTTAGTGTATAATTATTCATAGTATTCTCATGATTCTTTGTATTTTTTGATATTTGTAATAAAGTCTCCTTTGTCACATATAACTTCACTTATTTGAGTTCTCTCTATTTATCGTTGGTTGCTCTAGCTGAAGTTTTGTCCAATTTGATTACCTTTTCAAAAATCCAATTCTTAGTTTTTTTGACCTTCCTATTGACTTTCTAGTTTCTATTTCAATTATGTCTTCTCTAATCTTTGTAATTTCCTTCTTTTTGCTGACTTTGAACAAAGTTTTCTTCTTCCTAGTTCCTTAAGGTATTAATTTAGGTGTTTTATAATCATTCTTTTATCTCAGTTTAGGCATTATTTTATTTATTTATTTATTTTTGCTGTAAACTTTCCTCTTAGAAATACCTTAACTGCATTCTATAAATTTTGATATATTTAAAAGTATAATTAACACCATCACTCTTGGCTTCTTACCTGCACTTTTTGATGTATTGAAGACATCGTTTTCTGGCAGAATCTAAACTTTATGAGGTCAAATACTTCATCAAACTGCTTTACCTTATCTAGTCTAGTAAAATGTTTAGAACATGGTTTGTGCTCATTAATTTGTAAAAAAAATGTTAAATTAATGTAAATGTGTGTTTTGGAATGAGAAAAATATTGAAGGAAGAGGAGAGAGAAAAGGAATAGAAAAGAAAGGAATGGGGAAAAGAATGAAAAGGGGAAAAGAAAATGACAGAGAAAAGGAGGGGAACGAGAAAGATTGAGGAAGAGAGAAGAAATGAGGTCAAAGAGTGTAAGGGAAATAAATTAAATGGTAGAAATAAGGAATAGGAGAGAGGAGGGAGCAAGAAATAAATAAGAGAGATCAGGAAGAAAATAATCGTGTGATTAAAAGGAAGATAATATATCCAAGAAATCAATGGTCAATTCAACAATATCAGAGTTATACAAAATGTTTAACTCAAGTTTCAAAATAATATGGACAAAATACCTCATTATATTAGTTAAGAAACATAACAAAACAAAACCAACTAATCAACCACCACCAAAAACAACAGCAACAACAAAAAGAAATGAAGTATCCTGCACCAGTTGACTCAAAGCTAGATACTGCCAGAATGACAGCTTGGGACTTTTTTTTTTTTTTTTTCATGTCTAATGCTCCTGCCATTAGCTTACGAAAGAGAAATTCTCAGGAGTCATGGACCACTTCCATCTTGTCACACTGTCCAAGGATTTAACTATTTGCTAAGCTCTCTTATTTATTAAGAAAATGATAGTGACTAGTCTGGGTCAACAACGACTGTGGAGGCTTTTTAAATACAGGAGTGAACAAAGTATACAAATATCCTTGCCCTCTGGGACATTATATTATACAAACATAGACAGATAATAAATGCTAAGAATACTAAATAAGGAAAACTGTATAATATTTTTAATAATGGCAAGTAATTTTAAACTTAGATCCATGTAAGGAGGACTAGAAGGTGCAGTCCTTTAGTAATAGATTACAGCATGAAGAATAATGAGACAAATATATACTTGTAGCTAATTAAACCTTTCTCTAAGAACTATTGTCTCATGCTTTAAATACACAGATGCTCATTCATGAACTGGACTTATTGGCAAGTCTAATTATTTGTGCTTCATGATTTGTGAAACAGTTATTTTCTTAACAGTAAAAAAAGAAAAAAGGTTACTACTCGAAATGAGTAATGACAATAATAAAAACAATGGAAAAATTCTACAAGAAATTATTGTAAAATTTGACTATTTAGTAAAAAGAATGCTTGAAATTAACAAATATAACATGGAAAATTTAAGTCAAAATAAAGTGAGAGAGATTTTTGTTTCTGACCTATGTGGAGTAACGAAGATGAGATTTATTTTCCCACTTGAGCTAATCAATATAAACACACAAAATATCTGTAGAAAAGAATGGTCTTCAAGGTACAGTGATCTCACAGGATGGAAGACAGACAAGTTCAACAATTGACCCATCTTGCTGCT
Source organism: Mirza zaza (assembly GCA_008750895.1). Classification (NCBI taxonomy): domain Eukaryota; kingdom Metazoa; phylum Chordata; class Mammalia; order Primates; family Cheirogaleidae; genus Mirza; species Mirza zaza. Next base: position 14,596 of record VSMD01068408.1, on the reverse strand, counting down.
TTTAGAGAGTTTCCAGGCTATGGCAAAGGGAACGGGAACTCAAACAGAGCCCAGAGGATGGGGACACCAAGCCTACTGATGTTTTCAAGACATAGTGTAAGAGAGGAGAATGCTTCACAGAAAGAGAACCACAGAGATCTGGAGAGAGATTCTATGAATAGTCAGCAGGTCAATGTACAATATGAGGAAACTACCTGAGGAAGAAGAAAGAACCTTCTAGCACTCACAAGTGGCCAGAAATAATGCCAGTTTCCACCACCAGATGGGGAGAACTTAAAACTCTCAGGATGTTGAGTAATACCAACCAAGGATGATCTTTCTTTATAAGTGGACCATAGCTAATCCTGACTGGGCACTGTTCTAGATCTGCTTAACAAATCATAAGCCAGATTCGAAAAGGATCAAACTTTTTCCAAGTAATTTAACTGTATCCCAGAAGAGAACTGGAGAGTATTTACACGAATATGAAAACATCCAGCATACAACGAGTATACTTCATAAATCTGACACACATCAAAGATAACTAACATACAAAAAAGCAAATAGCACAACCCATTATGAAAATAAGAGTCAATCCATAAAAAACTACACAGAAATCCCATTGACATAAGAACTAAAACCAGCAGAAAAAGACATTAAAACATGATTATAACTGTATTTTACATGTTCAAAAAGTTGAGACAGGAAAAACATAAAACAACCCAAATCTAACTTCTAGAGATGAAAACTACAGTGTCCACGATAAAAAAAAAAAAAATACTGGATTAGGTTGACAGCACAAGAACTTGAATAAATAGTACCAGAATCTTTCCAAAATGAGATACAGAGAAAAAAAGGAATTTTTTAAAAACTAAAAGAGCATCAATGAGCCGTGAGAAAATTCCAATTCATTTAATGTTTAAAATTTGAGTTTCCACAAAGGACAGTGGAGAGGGAGATGCATAGAAAAATATCATAAATCATAATGTATAAAATGTTTCCAAGTTTGATAAAAACTATAAAATTGCATATTCAAGAAACTTGACAAATCCCAAACACAAGAAGCTTAAAGTAATCAATGGCAGCACATTATAAGCAAATTTCTCCAAATCAGCCATAAAATTTTTTAAACCATTCAGGGAAAAGACTTGTTAGTTAAAAAGACAAAACAAAAGCAAAAGTAAGGATAATAGAAATGTTCTCATCAGAACAATGCAATGGAGAAGAGAGTAGAGCAGTGTCTTTAAAGTATCTCAAGGAAAAAGAAAATGTCAAACTAGTGTTCTATATTTAGTGAATATATCTTTCCAAAATTAAGATAAAGTAAAGACTCTTTTAGGCACATGAAAGATAAAAATATTCATCAACAGCAGACATTCACTAGAAGAAATGTTAAAAAACATTAGAAATTATAACTCAATTGTTAGTAATTTGAAAAAATAATTTTTATTGTAGAATCTATTAACTATGATTATCTTTTCAAACAAATACAATATATTAGACATTTAAAAGATATAAAATAGATAAAATATGACAAAAACAACAAACTCAAAAGAGAAAAATGGAAGTACACTATTGTAAGATTTTTACACTATATGTGAAGTTTTATAATATCATTTGAAAGTAAAATGTGATGAATTAAAAATATATTCTCAAAATCCCAAAGGAACCACTAAAATACTAAGACAAAAGACAGATGGGACAAATGAAAAACAAATAGCAAGATAATATACTGAAGCCTAATTATATCAATAATCACATTACATGTAAATATCTTAAGCACCTGAGTTAAAAAGCAGAGATTGCCATAATGGATTTTAAAAAACCAGGATCCAACTATGTGTTACCCACAAGAATTGCATTTTAAATATAAATATAAGATTAAAAATGAAGGATGGAAAAATACAGACTATGTTATCACAAGTTAAAGCTGGAGGGTCTATATTAACATCAATGAAAATAAATTTTAGAGCAAAGAATATTATTAAGGATGAAGAGGGTTATTGCACAATGATAAAAGGGTCAATTCATCAAGAGGATATAACAATCATAAACTTTTATTTACCTAATAGTAGATCAATAAAATATAGGAAGGAAAAAAATGAACTGAAAGGGGAAAAAAAGATAAATCTTTCTAGTCAAGAGACCTCTTCTTAATAATAGGACAAATAGAAAATATGTAGATTTTCACAATACTATCAATCTACTTAACCTAATTGACATTTATAGAATGCCCAGTAACAGCTAAACGTGCCTTCTTTGTAAAGTGCAAATGAAACATTTATCAAGATAGAACAAATTCAAGGACAAAAACAAGTCTCAATAAATTTCCAAGATTTCGAGCCAAACAAAATAAGTTATCTGACCATAAAATTTCTAAGTTTCTAAAATTAGAAATCAATAGCAAAAAGAAATCTGGAGAAATTCTGAAATATTTGAAAGCTAAATAACACCTATCTAAATTACCTGATCAAAGAAGTGAAAGTGAAAATTTAAAATTACTGTGACCTGAGTGAAAATGAAAACCCAATATATCTGGATTTGTGGGATGTCACCAAAGCAACACTAAGGCATAAATTTATAGAAGTTGGTATTTGTATTATAAAACCAGAAAGTTCTCAAATGATAACCTAATTTTCCATCTTAAAATATTAGGCAAAAGAGAGTAAATTAAACACAAATTAAGAAGAATGATAATGGCCAGTGCAGAAAATAAAATAGAAAACACAAAAACAATAGAAGTAAAGAAGCAAAAGATCTGGTTCCTTCAGATCAATATGTTTTATAAATTTATAGCCTGATGATTAGGAAAAAGAAGTAAAAGACTTAAATTGATTGACTGTCCTCTATATAATGAGGTGGTCAGTCAGCTTTTCTTCAGGAATTTCCAGACATCTCTCGTGTCCTCTTATCTCCCACCTAGAAGGGAGAGTTTCAGATGGTGATGATGGTAAAGGTGGGCTCAATGCCCTCAATATTTAAACCCCCCACATTGGCAAATTGGGTTTTTGAGTCCAAGAACAGTCTTGTTTCATTTCTCTGAAAACTATATTTCAGGTATTCTGTGGGATAAAGCTGAATATCTAAAGATCCTTAAAAGACTTGCAAAAACAATTGACTATTTTTACACTCTCTGCTGCTCAGCTACCTGCTATAGTAGCTAATGCATCTATTAATAATCCCTTAAAAAATGATGAGATCCTCAATGTGAATTACCTTGGTTTTCTTTGTTCTTCCTTTCTGTGGTCTTGTAGATTTTAAGCTCCCCCAATAGACGAATTGCTTACCATTCTTCCATTTCATATGTTTCTACATGATTTCAGATGTATCCCAATTTCCAAGAATATGGACTTTGCAATCCCTTCCCTTCTATGCATTACTTCTTTGCATAGTTTTGAAGTGTTTTTTAAAAATAGTTCTGACAAAGCCATTTGTAGAATTTTCCCCAATTTCATCCATTACATAGTTACGTTCTTTCATTTCCTTTAATCCAAAATAATTTGACAGCCTTTTTTGCTCTTTAACATTATTTATTATTTTCTTTGAAAAATATAAGCCAGTTGTTTTGTATAATCTTGAGTTTTCTAATGTTTCTTCATTATTAGATTCAGGTTATTTAGTAAGGGTTACTACCTAAGTGATACTGTATCCTCTTCAGTGCATGATATTTCAAGGCACATGGCGACAATTCCATTTTTGCTGAAATAAATTTGAGCTCTTAATTGAGTTGGTATTTGAGAGTTTTTCCACATTTCACTTGGACTTTATTTGATTAGGAAATAATTATCCTATTTTCCTTCAAATTTTCACCCAATAGTTTTAGCATTCATTGATGGCACTTGCCTGAATTATTACAAATATTATTGCATATTTTTCATGAGCTTCTAAAAACCAAGACTTGAATTTTTGTCTCAGTTATATAGAAATGGCTAAATATGTGTATGTATATAAGTATGTATGTGTATATGCACATCAAGAGTGATAAGTTTACATTGATGCCTCTAAATTTTTAATTTATACTCCAAGGATTTTTGCTGCCTTCCCTATCTGTCTCTCTTCTCACACTGTTAGAACCCTGTCTCATACATTTACTTATTTGCTACTTCTGCAATATTCACAAAGTCACCATCATTGCTAAACCAATACCACTAAAAACACAAACATACTAATTAAAGTTTAAAATTTATTTGTAATTATACTTGTCTTTAGTTCAAGATTACATAGTCAATGTATTATAGATCTACTTGGAATATCCTTTTTTCTCCTTTACTATTATTTTATTCACCTGAAATATAAGTAGGTTCATTTGATTCTGTTTGTTTTAAAAATACACATGGTTGTCTGACATTTTTAATTCAAAATAAAACAATAAGATGATCATCACTTAATATATACTTTGAAATCCCTTTCTATACATGTGTATATATCTCATTATTTTAAAACATATTTATAGCCTAGATGATATTAACACAGTTAAATATGACAAATTTTAGTTCAAATTTCCAAGATCAATTTTCATCATTCTCTTGAATGGATGAATCATACAAATGGTTGCTTGTATAACTTAGAAGAAACCTGTGCACATGCGAGTTATTTGGATTCCTCTTTTCTATCCAGATGTTTAAAATTTCATTTTGAACATAGAGGCTTAATTTGAAAATTTGTTTATCTTTGAACTTCATGTACATTTCAGAAAAAGGACATTTTTACATGTATAAAATGGATTTTTTGCAATAGTTTTGATGTGTAAATTATGATTAAGTGCTTCCTTATAGCTGAATAAGAACAGATGCATGTGATGAATGCAGCAAAAACAGAAACAGATGGCATACCACATGCATAACATCTTAATTCATCTCTTTTTATGTAAGACAATTACTGTAGCAAGTATATATCTAACTGGTGTTCTTAGCATTTGCCACTTCCCTAAAGGAAAGAAAAAAATGGCTTTTTGAATGTAGTATACACATATACACATTCCCACAGTGTTTTGTTGTTATTGTTGGGATGTACTAACTCTTCCAATTAAACAGACACATACACACAGAAACATGCTACAATTTATCAGGTTTGTATGAGGCAATGTAGTTACTGATGTTTGACTAATTAAAGTTGAAGTGGTAAAAAAAGTTTCATGAAAGAATGTTTTTTGCAAGCAGAAAAGAAAATATTTATCTCACCATCACTCCAAAAGGAACATGCGTGAATCCCTTTGCTTTCCTGTGATCTATTTGTATGAATATATTTTATACATATTAATTTTACAACTTATTCTATATCAGAACATTTTGTTCCATACGTTTGAAGAGCAAATTTCGATGTAGGATAAGTTTAGCTTTGATTATGAGAAAAAAAGCTAAATAGAAAATTAAGGCAATTATATGAAAAATACAAATGTCTAAAATCTTCGTAAGCTATTGAGGATCAAAAAGGGTCCCAGGTAAATTATCCAAATTGATAAAATCTACCAAATAATTCCTTAAGTTTTCATGTTATTATTATTATGTGACTCCAGATAAATAAAATTAATGTTCATGACAAGTGTGAATAATTTGGGTCACCGAATCCTGTTTTCTTCCATTTCTAGACATTTTGTCAGTTGCCTCAATTTGCTTTCATTCTTTCTTGTCCTAAAGTATAAATATATGGATTATTTAATAATATAGTAAAATAACATATTTTTACAAAATATAAAGCATATGCAACCTTGCAAACAACTAAGTTAGTTTCAACTTTTCATCAAGTTCATTGTCACATTATTGACTAAGCTACAGTCTCAATATTTAAGCCATTAAGCAAAACTTCTATTTATTATTTATAAAATTATTCAGCCTATGTTTGAAACTTTCAGCATATAGATATGTTAAATGATCTGCTAATTGTAGAGTCTCAAAGGGGTATATGCTCTTTGTTCTTACTCTATGTATCTATTTGCATATCTATCAATGTAATCTCATGAATTCCTGTTAATATTTGTAGATGAACATATATAAATAATATACATATAAATAAACATACACTTATACAAATATAAGTAAACAGTAGTTGAACATATAAAAAATTCTGTAGTACAAAGTGTATTTCATAATTCATTTTCCTGAAAATGAAAACATGAGTTTGGTTTTTAGTGAAATAGAGATATGTTATTTACATGGATGACCATGCAAAGTAACTGCAATTATTATAAAATAATGCTTTTAAGCCAAGGATACAAATGACTTAAAACCTGATCTCGGATATAGAGTTTTTCTATTGCCAGATGTATTGCTTGCGAACTATGTTGACATTTTTGGTCATTTCAGTTAAAGTTTCCTAAAAGAATGCAAATTATGATAAGCACTCAGACAGAACTCTGATGAGCCAGATTAAAAAGCAATCAAACTAATAATTGAATTATTTGCCTAATATTTTTTTTCTTTCAGTAGGTGAATTTCCTTAAATGTTCATCACACTGTATTAATAGCTCTCCCGCTATTTTGTTATTTGCAATAACACTTGCAAATACAGATAAGGTATGCCAACATATTTGTACTCTAGTAAGGTCTTTAACCAGAAAATAATGTTGTGCTAATATCATTTTGTTAAAAGAAGATAGAGTGTCACTAACTTGGTATCCATTTTAAAGTATAAAAGTGAGTAATTAGTCATGACAACCTGGTATAAAGACATAATTATAAAGTCATCCGGCAAGCTAGTCTTTTTTCATATTTGTATAACACTTCCCTAAATTAAAATATGATGGGGTTTGGAACGTAAGATAACACAATGCAAATTCCTCTCTCTCTCTCTCTCTCTCTCTCTCTCTCTCTCTCTCTCTCTCTCTTTCTCTCTCTCTCTCTCTCACACACACACACACACACACAAACACAAACACAAAACTAAAGAAACAATTCTATTTGTGGATAAGGATGAAGATTTCTTTGTTTAGAAAATTACAGGTGAATATGCATGTTCCAAGTGAAATACTGAAGAAAGACTGACAGAACCTACCAGAATATCCATGGGAAGAAGCTGGGGCACAGAATAGGAAGGAAACAAGGGTTTGGTAAGGGTAGGTGGGGGTGTTTCTTTTTGCTCCCCTCACCCTTGCAGCAGACTGCTGGTTTCCAAACTTTCAGAGAGCCCCTCGCAAGCTCATGCACTGCTGCAGACAGTGATTTGAGAACAACTTAAGAGCAGAACACAGGGTTGCCAGCACGTGGTGTGGCTAACCCTGCTCCCAGCCCTGAGCAGAGGTGGTGGGCACCATACCGATGCACCCGTTGTGGGCCTCGGTCCTTCCCCGGGAGTCGCAGCCCTCTGTCTCCATGCTGCTGGATCTCCTGCAAACAAACATTCCCCAGCACTCACTCCTTCTGTAGCACCTACAGGATGCTGGCAGGTCTCAGGGGAACGATGGGATTTCTGGAGTTCTAACATTCAGGGTGTGCTGCCCCTAGGAGAAAGGAGAGTGCAGTGCACCAAAGCACTGCTTGGGTCAAAGGAAACATGCCCTGCCCCACATAATAGTTCCCTGCTTGTGAGCTGAAGGTTATTTGCCCCTCTCCCAGCAGAGACTCAGGCACAGAGCTGGGTCCTGCAAGGGAGGAGAGGGGTTCCACCCTAGAGGCCAAGCAGCATTAGTACACAGGAACAGATGTGGACATGGGGACTTTTCCTCACTGGCTGCTCAGTGTTGCCGGCACAGTGGCGACTGCTCCCACTGGGAGGTTAGTGTGGGTGTGCTGGAGGATGGTCATTCCAGGGAATTTCAGAGTGGCTGCAGCCCCACTGAAGGCATGCCTACCACATCTGGGCTTGCATGGAGGATGAAGACCATGCATCTACCTTCAAGGCGTGCCAGCATTTCTGCAGGCACCCTGCCCATGTGTCTCCACATTACTAGATTCCCCCACAAATATTCCACTGCACCCACTCAGACTGCAGTAGCCACAGGATTCTACAGGAACTACAGGTTTCTCGGAGTTCTAAAACAGGGAAGGCTGCTCCTACAGGAGTATAGAGTGGAACAAACTGCGGTGACCCTTGGTGCAAAAGAGAACAGAGTGTGAACTCCTTTTCATTTCAGAGTGCCCCACTTGTAAGCTGAGGGTGTTTGCTTTCGCCTCTTCCCCCGTCCTCCCTCGCCTTCCAAGCGGATTCAATTCCACAACACTGGGTTCTGTAGGAAAAGAGAGTGTTTCCAACCTAGCAACCAGATGGCAGTAGTGCTCAGAAATGAACAGGAAGGTGAGGACTTCTCCTCAGTCCACTACTGCAGATGGAGCCGTGGATGTTCCTACAGGGGTTTGGCATGGGCGTGCCGGGAAACAGTTATTCTGGGGCAATTAGGGGCAGCTACGTCCCCACCGACTGAGTAACCAAGGTACTCAGGCTTGCCTACTCCTCTTTATTCAAGGAGTGGCAGCTTCCTGCAGCAGGGTACAAGTAGGCCACAAAACTGTCTTTTTTCGGGCTAAGGAAAGACGACATCTGGGCAGAGTGCTAAAGAACAGATGTTTCCTATGGCCCTCAGCTACATCATAGCCTACAGGAAAATGACAGTATTTATCTGAACAGACAGTCATGAGCCTTGGGACAGTAGTTTAGGGATAGGGAAGCAGATTGCATGTTTGCCTACCCAGCTCATAGAGCTGATGGGGTCCCCTCACTCCCCTGCCCCGTGGAGACCTCAGTGCATTTCAATACGAGCTCCCCTTGCCACACCTGTCAGGGCTGGGACTTCTCTTTATTGAGGTGTATGGGGGTGAGCTTAGTGCTCCAACTTCGTCTAGCTTTGTCCCTCCCTCCATGGCTCAGCAGAGACTGCAAGGCATTGGGTATTCCACAGACCACCACATCAACTGAGCAAACTGAGACCCACCACGCATCCATTGGCTCCTGTTACAGATAGCTCTTACACATAAGCACCACCTACTGGCCTTGTGGTTGAACTGCAGCCCAGTACACAGCTACTATAGTCAGCATCTGAGAAAGCCACCAAATAAAGCCTATGTATAACCACGGAACACGTACAGAGTTTTGGCCCCCTGAACATGCCCAAATTTGAAGCTAAATGAACAAACACAACATACAGTGAAGGCATATGCCAAATCAGTAAAATAAGAAAATAAAAATGTCCTATCCACACTAAAGTAAACTCAAAAATAAGAACTGACTGCTTCTCCAGATGAGGAGGAACCAGCCTAAGAACTGGGCAGTATGAAAAACAGCCTATTATGTTGGCACTCCCAAAGTATTACACTAGCTCTCTAGCAATGGGTCTCAACCAAACTGAAAATTCTGAAATGACAGAAAAATAATTCAAAATATGGATTTTAAAGAAGCCCAGTGAGCTCCAAGACAAAGTTGAAAACCAACACAAAGACCTCAGAGAAGTGATTTAGGTCATTAATGAAAATTGTACTAAAGAGATAGATATTTAAAAAAACATAACTTCTCCATTAAATCATTAAAATAATTTAAAATGTAGTTGAAAGCTCAAACAATAGAATAGACTAAACTGAAGAAAAAATGTCAGGGATTGAAAAGAGGTCTTTTGAAATAACCCAGTCAGACAAAAATAAAGAAAAAATTTTTTAAATGAACAAAGTCTTTGAGAAATATGGGATTATGTCAAGTGCTCAAACATACAAGTCATAGGTATACCTGAGGGAGAAGAATAAAAAGTAAAAAGTATAGAAAACCTATCTGAGGAGATAATCAAGGGAAACTTCTCTGGCCTTACAAGAGATTTAGCCCCAGAAACAAGATGTGTAGTGAACAGTAGAGAGATACAATTACAAGGACTTTACCAAGACATGTTGTCTTCATACTATCTAAAGTTCACATGAAGGAAAAAATCTAAAAGCAGCAAGACAAAAACGTCTAGTTACATATAAAGCAAAATCCATCAGATTAACAAGAGATTTCTTAGCAGAAAATTTACAATCCAGGAGATATTAGCATCCTATTTTCAATATTCTCAAAGAACTGTCAGCCGTGAATTTTATATCCTGCTAAATTAAGCTTCATAAATGAAGGAGAAGTAAAGTCTTTTCCAGACAGCGAATGCTAAGGGAATTTATCACCACTAGATTGGCCCTACAAGAAATACTCAAGAGAATTCTAAAGGTGGGAAATAAAAGGTCAATACTCACCAAGATAAAAACACATGAAACCATAAAACTCATAGGTCTTATAAAAACAGTTACATAATTGAAAATATAAACAGCAATTTGATAACAATTACAATTATGACAGGAACAGAACCTCATATCAATATTAACTTTGAATGTAAACAGACTAAATGGCACAATTAGAAGTATAGATTGGTGGAATGGATGCAAAAACAGAATACAAAAATAGGCTGCCTTCAAAACATTAACTTAACTGAGAAAGACTTTTATAAACTCAGTGTAAAGCTGTGAAAAAAATACTCTATGCAAATGGAGACCAAAAGTGAGCAGAAGTAGCTATATTTATATCAGATAAAACAGACTACAAATCCAGAATAGTAAAAAAATAATGACAAAAAGGTCATTATATAATGGTAAAGGGATTAATTCAACAAGAAGATACAACAATTCTTAACATATATGCACCCAACAGTGGAGAACCAAGATTAATCAAACAAATACTAATAGACCTTGGAAAATAGACAAAAGTACAATAACAGTGGGGAAATTCAACACCCCACTCACAGCATTATACAGATCATTGAGGTAGAAAATCAACAAAGAAAGACTGGACTTAAATGGGAACCTAGAACAAATGGACTTAATAGACATTTACAAGCATTCTATTGAACAACCACAGAATATACATATTTCTTATCAGTACATGAAACATATCCCAAGATAGACTATATGTTAGGCCATAAAACAATAAATTTATAAAAATAGAAATAATATCACATGCCTTCCCAGATCACAGTGCAATAAAACTATAAATCATTTTTAAGAGGAATTTTCAAAGCTATACAAATACATGCAAATTAAACAACCTGCTCTTGAGTGTTCTTTGGGTTAATAATGAGATCAAGGTGAAAATTTATAAAAATTTTGAAATGGAAAAAAAAACAGTGGCACTACATATTAAAACCTCTTAGTCACAGCAAAATTAGTGTTAACAGGGAAGTTTATTTCTTAAACACCTACATTGAAAAGATTGAAAGATCACAATTAACAACTTATTGTTATCATACAGAGTGTAATAATAGACATTAGAGACTTCAAAGGAGGGAAGGGGAGGGGGGCTTATTGATAAAAAAAATTTCTGTTAAGTACAATAATACTATTCCTGTGATGGGTAAACTAAATGCCCAGACCTCACTCTAGAATATATCCATATAACAAAGCTACACTTGTACCCCATAAATATATTGAAATTTTAAAAATATTAAATACAATTATAGATTACAATTACACTTATAGAAGCATATTTTATTTAAGATAAATATTAGATCTAGTATGTTTTCTATATGCATGACAAACTTGAAGATTAAGCAACACAAGATAGATTTCTCTGGAACATAAAAAGTATACATTTGAATAAACAATTCAATCAATTTAGAAATTCAATCAATTTAGAAATTCAAATCAAGTTATATTTCATTTTGAGAACTGATTAGTACCAGGGGTTACGCTTGTTCTCTGAAGTATATTATCTAATAAAATGATGGAATTCAATCAGAGCCAGGAATGCAAATAAGCATAACCGTACAAAAGTAAATAATTATATACATTTAATCATCAGATATTTATTGGTCCCTGCTAGGTGCAAGGCATTAAGCTCCATAATATGAATATCATAGGTAGATTCAGAGATAACAAAAACTGAAAAGTCAAGAAAACGGGAAAGAGAACAGATAAATATTAATATAATCAAGGATTTAAGTGAATGAAGGGAAGTTAGAAGGGAGGCAAGCAGAAAAACCTATATTAAGATACGAGTAGGGTATTCTGTTTACTTGGAATTTTTTTTTCTTTTATAAGAGGAGAAATTGGTATACACAGGTGAAGATAAAGGCAAAAAGGAAATATATACCAAAGAAAATATGGAAATTTAGATACAAATTTAAAAAGCATAAAGTTTATAAAAGAATGCATGCTTCATGATTTGTTTTTTTTATTGATTTATGTTTTAAGTTTAGGACTTTTCCAAAACTCAAAAATATTAACCGGAATTATCATTGTAAAAGGTGAATAAAAGCTTGCATTCAGTTCTTATATTGGACACATGCTATTTTTTCCACCAAGAATTCACTCACTTTTCTTCCAGTTAAACAATACACAATTAGGGCTTCATGGTAGAATGGCCTGCATAGTAGAAAAAGGCTCCTTACCTAGAAGAGTTCTATACTTGATTTAACTCTCTATTATCATTGTCTAGAAATCCTTATTTTTCTTAAACAAAATATCATGCACTTTCATTTTGCACTGGGCTCCACAAATTGAATAACTGTTAAACCTAACTTTCAGGGGAAGCATACAGCCTCCTGTCCTCAGAGTGGGACCTGACTTATAGTGTTAGCATAGTCATATTCTCTTTGAGTTAGAAATTCATAGGAACATCGGTCTAAATCATGGCAGTGAATATCAGGCCTAAGCTGATTTCTTTATTTATTTTTTAAACTCCTTAATATTCTGAGGCTTTTGAGCTTTCTGTTTGCTATTGAATGGGAAGCTAAGGTGATGTGAGATTTGGAACTAATGCAGTTGTCTTGAGATCATCATAAAAATGCCCCTCTGAGATGCAAACCAGCACTCAGATCAGAGGAGAGCTGAGCCAGGACTGGCACAGGTTCTTGATGCGTCATTTGAGCTCTTAGAACGTGCTGCAATAGAAGCTTGAAAATTTTCTGAACCTTTTTAATTGAGACAATGAATTTCCCTTTAGCTTCAGCCAGATATAATTGCATTTTTCTGACGCTTAGAGTGGAAAGAATCCTTATAAAGTTGTATTAAATAAGAATATAATAGAGCAGATGTTTCTTTTTTATCTTAATTTTTACAAAGTCTCTTATATAGACATTAGGTTTATGGCCACTCAAATTATAACTGAAGTGAAAGTCTTTATATGAGAGATAAAAATATAATATGCAAAGAACTTCTGTGGTTAAAGGATGGCTGTGTCCCACTCACCCCAACCTGCTTCTTTAGTGGTTTTAAACAATGCACATTTGCTGTGTTAGGGATCCACAGAGCATGGTTACAGAGTACCTATTTATCCATTTCTTTTCTATCAAATAAATCTAGTCAAATTTTCTGTCTGCCTTTCTTTTTCTAGATTTAATTTATTTTCTATTCTGACAGAAATTAAGATTTGTTTTAATTGTTTAATAATCTGTTTGCTTTCTGCCTTACAATATGCATTTATTATATCCTTGTCAGATTGACAGTGATTTGTTAAATGACTATGTACAAATATGGCACTTTACCAATTTGGGCAACTATTTAATAATTGTCTTTACAAGACTGAATATAATGGGTTCATTGATTAATATCATGAAGACAACAGAATAAAGATATTCTTCAATGGAAGGATAACATCCATCATTTTTTTTATACAGAGGATGTCTGTCATTTTTGAAAGGCAAATTTTTATTATTTCCATGTCATGCTAATATTTATCTTATTCTGTTTACATTTTTACTGACATGACTAATAAAGCTAGGCAAATATGAACACATAAGAATTTAACTAGGCTGTGAAACTGGAAGCTGAATTCTGTGATATAGGATTGACATTTAAAAAATATATTCCCGGGGGTTCCAACATGGCGGATTAGGGGTGCCCTCCTGGCTCTCTGCTCCCAGAGCGAAAAGTGAAGAAAGCAGATAGCCACAAGCGAGCGATCCGCACTTCCACAGGACCAGCTTCGCAAGCCTGCAGACATCCACCAGGAATCGGAGGGATAAGACCATTTACAGCCTAAAGCAAAGGTGAATCGATTTTTCTTCCGTAAAAATCGGGGATTCGGAGGCACACAACAGGGAGGGAGCGAGGCGTGGTTTAAGCCGCTGCCGGCTGGCAGTGGCGCCAGCCCTACCTGGAGCTGAGCAACACCCCCTCCTGCACCGAGCTCCACTCCCACGCAGGCCGGGAGGTACCTGAAGTTGGTGAGAAGTGGCAGCGCGGGACAAAGCCGTGTGGAGAGGAGACTAGAGAGGGAACACTGAGTTCTCCAGAGCACACGGCAGCGGCAGTTTAAGGAGGGGGAGGGTCTGAGCTCAGCAACCCCTCTCCGCGCAGCAGGACCCAGAGCCCGCTTGGGCATCTCCCTGCAGAACACTCCCAGGTCAAGGTTAAGGGGAGTTTACACAGAAGGAGGTTTTGACTTTGGATATAGAGGAGGTTTGGGACAGCACTGAGAGGCCAGAGTGCGCTAAGTTAGACTCCTTGATCCATTAGGACCCCCCTCCCTCTGCCCCTCCGGCACCGCTCCCGCCTCCGCACCGCTCCGCCTCCGCATTCCAGCGCTGACTTGGCATCCCAGCGCTGACCTGGGCTCGGGGTTTGGAGGGGAGGCGCAGAGAGAGTGCTGGTACGCGCCCCTGCTCCACCAATTTGATATTGGACGGTCACTTGCTGCACAAGTGGCACTGACTCTGAACTCAGAGAGTGGACCCTGCCTG